>JBBPBX010005927.1:0-40918 GCA_038048925.1 Garcialebias charrua
TTACCAGTTGAGCTATCGTGACATGCTTACTGCAGAAGGTCCACATTCCTTTTAAAGGAACCGCCGTTCATAGCAAAAGGTTTTGCGTTACCTCATTCAACCTTTATTTAGTCAGGTAAATCTTTTGAACCTCATGGGCTCATTTACGAAAGCGACCTGCTAAAACTAAAGAACAGTGAACAGCAGTGTCGCAATAGTTTTGCGTGGGCACGCAAGATTTTTTTTTCCCCACGTCCCCTGGGGGGCTCCGTAGTATACCGGTTTTTCCTGCAACGTTAAGAGTTTTTTTAAACAATACAAAGTTTGTTCTGTGTAAATATGCTCAAATGAATTCTACACTCTTAAATGTGCACACAAATGCTTCGACACGTCACATTTGCGGGGCAGAGAGAACTTCCGGGTCATATCCGCTGTCAATAAAAGAAATTACAAAATCGAAACTGACCCGTCGTTATCCGTTTTTTCCATTTTCGTTTTGTGCACAAAATCGGAAATCGGATAACGGTTTGTAATCCGTTTTTTTGTTTTGGTTAAATAAACGAAAAACGGAAAAACAAGTGGTTTTTTCATTATTTCATTTTTTGTTTCAAATGAAAAAACGAACTGCCTGAATGTACACGGACCTAGCTTGTTCCTCTTCCGGTGTTCGCCAGCTCCGCTCGTTGCACGCGGCGATTTTGGGAGTTATCGCTGTTTCAGTCAAGACAACACAAAGTTCACCAAGTGTCTCCCGTAAATTAATCCGTATGGAGAAGGTCCTCGCTGCTGCGAGGCTGCAGCGAGGCTGTACAGTTGAAGCTCCGCTCCATCACGCCAGAAGAGGGTCCCGTTGCCGCCGGTCCCTACGCCGGGGGTCTGCTCGTTTAATTTTTGCCGGCTGCGCGTTGGGAGCGATCGCAAATACACTAAAAATTGAACTAAAACATAAAAATAACAATTATACTTTATTTATAAAGCCATTAAAAAAAACACAGCTGCAACAAAGTGCTGTACACATGAAATTAAGAACATATAAACAAAAGATGAGATGAAATCATGAAAAACAACAGTCATGTGTTTAATACAGAAGTGGGTTGAGCCTAACCAGGGGTTGCTAGGTGAGGGGCTGGATTCAGGTTGGGGTGGGTTGTGGCTGCGGTTTGTGACGTCACAAACCACAGGAAGTGAGAAACGAAGTGTATTTATCAAAGATAAATAAATCTACTTAGAGTAAATAAACCACTGGGTGCATTTCTTTGGCCTTAGGACTGCTTTTTTATGAAGTACATACCCAAAGTTGAGTAAAAAAAACATTAAAAAGTGAATTTTGCATGTGTGGTCCCCTTTAAACTGGTTGGTTTAATAAATATTTCTATTCCCTTGAGATCATAACAGCTTCGCCGTTTAACAAAACACATTTGGATATTCACAGGCAGATGATTTTTATGAGCTCTATACATAACTAATAAAATATTATAATCCACCAAGTCATGGAACTTCAATAATTTCAGTTGATCAAATAACGTGTTAGGGTGACAATAATGTTTTCCAGTGATTATTCTTACAGCTCTTTTTTGTAGCAAAAAAATAGGCTCAGTTAAAAGCTAAACGTAACAGAAGTGTAGCTAAAAGTAGCTTTTGAAGACGCAAATAGATTATGCTGAAGCAAATTTTAAACAGAACAAAACTTTTAAAGGAATTCATATCTTGGCAAATTAAATTGGTGAAATTTATTTAAAACAAAGAATTGCACACCGTTGCTCGTTGAGCTGCACACTTTGATATATGAATGACTATAGCACAAAGCATGCAGGAGTAATTTGAGTCCAGAAATTGTACCGACAAACACTATAAACAGAAAAAAACAACAGAGCGACTGCTGAGTCAGCGTGGTGAATTAGGTCAGATGTAGCTGAAGGACAACACCTGCTGTACTTTGATAATATAATAAAATAAAATAAATACAAAAAAAAAACCTCCAGGTAGCCAATTTTCAATAGGTTACTTTTATTAAGTCTCAAAGCTTCAGTTTTACAATATAGAATAAAAATCCAAACCACTTCTAGTTTATAAAAAACATGTTTTATTAGCTTTTTAACTGAAGGACTGAATCAATTTCTTTAAAGCAGATGCATCTTGAAGTAGACTTGCCAGCATATTTAAGTTGATGCGATTTTTTTTTTTTGAGTATTCCAACCACATCAAACCCCATCTGTTGCACAAAAAGAGCTCTGTACAGTATTTGTCAATCGTTTCAGTCTGTGTTGCATAAGCTTGGGGACGCGTCTCTGCCTCAAGCGGAAGTGTTCAAGCATCCGGGGGGTCTTGCTCATGAGTGAGGATGGAGCAGGAGATGGAAGGACGGATGCTCCTCCGTATCAAAAGGAGTCAGTTGAGGTGGTTCACGGTCCCTCCTGGACACTTTCTGAGGTTTTCCAGAAAGATCTGAAGCAGACGCTGGGACAAACTCAACAGAGGGTTTTACACCCTCTCTGGCATGGTGAGGGCTTTTAGAGTGTTGCTGAAGATAGGGATATCTGGATTTCCCTCCTGGATCTGTTGCCCCATGGGTAAAACATGGATGGATAGTTGTTCAACTGATTGTGATGGTTAAAGTAGGATGAGATCAACAACAAAAAAAAGTTAATCGTCTGTGTACCAAACTTTGAAACTTGAGACTTTGAGAGCATTTTAAATGGCAAACTGGTTTTTAAGCAAACACCATGTTGCCATGGTAACTGCTTATCAGGATCTTGGATACATTTGACTAATAAAGCCTTTTTGGGATTAACGAATCAACACACACCAAAAGTAAAAATTATTGTTATACCTGGAGACTTTCTTCTTCTTTCTTTGAAGGAGTTTTCCCCAAATTTGACATTTAAAAGAGCAATGTCAACATTTTCAGAGCCCGACAGGATAAACAGACCTACTGAAGGTTGTCGTGTCAGAACAGTCTTTTATTTAGTGTTTTGTTGTCTGCGTTAGACTAAGTTTACAGAAAACACTGTACTGTACTATTAAATTTGATGTATGAAGAAGGACAACCTGATGATATTAAAGGGATAGTTCAGATCTTTTAAATTAGAGTTCTGTGAACAGTTATGGAAAATTAATATCTTGTTGCAGATAACTCTCTAAACAATCTAATTTTTGGAGCCAAGATGGTGTAGTGGCAGGGCTTCCGACTTGGGACCCGAAGGACGCGGGTTCGCGCCCCGGCCACTACACACCTTGGGGTGTCTATGAGTGCACACCTAATTCTCCAGCTCCCCGGGCGCTTTCTATGGCTGCTCACTGCACCACCTGGTGGTGGTTGGGTTAAATGCAGAGACGAATTTCGTCTGTGTATGGGAAACATACACAGATGACAGAAAAAGACATTGGCCCTCATGCACGAACCGTTCGTACGCACAGATTTGTTCTTAAACTGTGCGTACGAGTGATTTAGGATCATTTGTGGCATTCAACAATGTTTTCGTATCCTACGATTTTTTTCAGATACGAACAAAATTTACGAGTGGTCCGGACCTGTCGTATATTTTAGGAGCGTCAGTCTGCTGTCATCCAGACGGAATTTCTCCACTAATAACTTCATATTTCGTTATTTAGAAAATATTTAGAGTTTAAAAAAGTCACGCACCACAATTGTTCTTGACAATAGGTTCTGTTTGAAGTCGAATTATAATTTTAAATGTAATAATGACTAACGGATTAAAGTATTTAAATTAAAATCAATTTGTTATCAATGCCGTTTTCTAACACTACAATATCAATATGAAGATCTCAAACTGAAACCAACTTAAATTATGAATTAATTTAAGTTTAATTTGTCTCGGTAACGCAGACTTCGGTAACGCAGACTTTACATTGACCTCCTCCTGTTGCAATCATAGTTGTCAGATAGCTCAATCAGTAAAGCGTTGCGTCGCAGTGCTGAACCTTATGGGTTCGAGTCCCACATGGGACAACGTTTTTTTTTTACTCCTTTTAATTCATTCCAGATTTAAAAAACACAAGAAAACTATTTACAATACAACAAGAAATGAAGCATAAAGTCTTTTTAATCTGGAATGAATCAGTGGCGTAACTTCTTGAAGGACTGGTATGGACAAATCCCCACCAATGCTGACCTCTAGTGGACAGTCCCCACCAATATTTTGTTCACATATTTTACTTTTTTTTTTTTTTAACATTTAACCCTAACCCTCTGATTAAAACCCCATTCATGCCGCTACTCAGAAAGAAAAGAAAAGTTTATTTTCTTTCTGAGTAGCGGCATGAATGGGGTTTTAATCAGATAAACACATTGTGAATAAAAACTGAATGCAATGATGTGGAGGTGCCAACATCTAATATTTTATTCAGAATAGAACACAAATCACAGATCAAAAGTTTAAACTGAGAGAATGTATCATTTTAAGGGAAAAATATGTTGTTTCAAAATTTCATGGTGTCAACAAATCCCAAAAAAGTTTGGACAAGTCCATTTTTACCACTGTGTGGCATCCCCCCTTCTTCTTCCAACACTCAACAGACGTCTGGGGACAGAGGAGACCAGTTTCTCAAGTTTAGAAATAGGAATGCTCTCCCATTCATGTCTAATACAGGCCTCTAACTGTTCAATCGTCTTGGGCCTTCTTTGTTGCACCTTCCTCTTTATGATGCACCAAATGTTCTCTATAGGTGAAAGATCTGGACTGCAGGCTGGACATTTCAGTACCGGATCCTTCTCCTACGTAGCCATGATGTTGTGATTGCTGCAGAATGTGGTCTGGCATTATCTTGTTGAAAAATGCAGGGTCTTCCCTGAAAGAGATGACGTCTAGATGGAGCATATGTTGTTCTAGAACCTGAACATAGTTCTCTGCATTAATGGTGCCTTTCCAGACATGCAAGCTGCCCATGCCACAAGCGCTCATGCAACCCCATACCATCAGTGATGCAGGCTTCTGAACGGAGCGTTGATAACAACTTGGGCTATCCTTGTCCTCTCTGGTCCAGATGACATGGCGTCCCAGTGTTCCATAAAGAACTTCAAATCGTGACTCATCTGACCACAGAACAGTCTTCCATTTTGCCACACTCCATTTTAAATGACCCCTGGCCCAGTGCAAACGTCTGAGCTTGTGGAGCTTGCTTAGAAATGGCTTCCTCTTTGCACTGTAGAGTTTCAGCTTGTGTTCACTGACAATGCTTTCTGGAAGTATTCCTGAGCCCATTCTGTTATTTCCTTGACAGTGGCATTCCTGTTTGAGGTGCAGTGACGTTTAAGGGCCCGGAGATCACGAGCATCCAGTAGAGTTTTACGGCCTTGACCCTTACGCACAGCGATTGTTCCAGATTCTCTGAATCTTTTGATGATGTTATGCACGGTTGATGATGATAACTTAAAAGTCTTTGCTATTTTACGCTGGGTAACACCATTCTGGTATTGCTGCACTATCTTTCTGCGCAACAATGGTGGAATTGGTGATCCTCTTACCATCTTGGCTTCTGAGAGACACTGACACTCTGAGAAGCTCCTAATTAGTGTTAATTGGTCTTCCAGCTGTTCGTTATATGCTCAATTTCCTTTTTCCAGCCACTTATTGCTACTTGTCCCAACTTTTTTGGGATTTGTTGACACTGTGAATTTTGAATCAACATATTTTTCCTTTAAAATGTTACATTTACTCAGATTAAACTTTTGATCTGTCATCTATGTTCTATTACGAATAAAATATTGACATTTGCCATCTCCACATCATTGCATTCAGTTTTTATTCACAATTTGTTTAGTGTCCCAACTTTTTTGGAATTCGGTTTGTAGTATTATTTTCATTCATTCATTCAACTTTTATCTTTATTATCTTGTAATGCACTTTGGACAATGCAAGTTGTTGCTGGAAGGTCCTATTTAAATAAAGTTTATTATTGTTATTCCTGTTAACAATGTCTTTCTTTATCGTGCCTTCTTCCAAAGACTTTTTGTATAAAACTTGTGTGCTGATGAAATGAAAATGAAGGTTTTAATAACAATGTACAATGATCTGACAGGATAAATGCTAACTCAGGGTGTCATACAACTGTTAAACTGCTACTCAGTGTCATACAGCTGTTGAACTGCTAGTAAGGGTGTCATACAACTGTTATTGTTATTATGACATACACAATTGAAAAAAGTACCGGTACTTTGTCCAAAAAAGCAGATGCAGCATTTTCGATTTCCGTCCCCACCAACTTTCAACATACGCCCTTGGAATGAATAAATAATCTAAAGAAAGAAGGAAATAAAAAAATAGTCATACCTTGTGGGACTTGAACCCACGAGGTCTTGATAAGCAGTGCAATGCTTTACCCAGTTGGCCACCAGGTCGCATGTATATTTTAAGGTCCACATTTCTTATAAACAAACATTCTTTGGCTTTAGTTGGTCATTTACTCCCATGAGTGACGCTGCTAATAAGGACAGATTTTCTTTTCTTGACCTCAGAGAGCAGAACTTCAATCTCCGCACCGGTAGAGTTCTTCTTTTTTACTTTTCGCTGTCATTTTATGAACGAACACGTTTTGCCTCTGAGGCAGGAAACGTAGCCTTATATGGTGTTTTGAGGGGTGGGAATTATGTAAATAACCTCTCCGCGTGCACGCGCAGGTTGATAGAACAGGTGGGATTCATCATATTTGCGCAGCCATTTACACACTTTTCCTGAGGATAGAAGAGTTTGTTGAATCTGACGTGGCATGTTCGTACGAACGCTTCGTACGAACAAAAGTAGGAGAAATTTAGGATAAAAATACGAACATGTTCGTGCATGAGGCCCATTATTATTATTATTATTATTTTAAAGCATATAGCTTCATTTTGACTGGCTTGACAATATAACATTTAATCTTAGTGTCGCCAAGATGAAAATTAATTGCTGTTATCTTTAAACAACCCAACTGAAACATTTCATGAGGGTTGATGCAGTTATTTTCTTTTATATAAGCTGTTGTCAAAAACAATTCAACAATATTTGCTTGAAGAATGTTTTCTTTAGAGAATGCCCAGAATGTATATACATTTAAATTCTCTTTTGGTGACAACCATGCTGGTTTTCATCATGCTGTTTTTTTCAGCCCTGCAGCTCTTGGTGAGCGGCCAGCTTCTCTCTGCAGAGAAAGGCAGACAGAAATCGCTAGCGTGGCATAAGAATGGTCTTGGCCTCACTTTTTTATTAGCCGTTAGCTTGTCAATCAGAAATAGTGTTTTTCTCCAAACTGAAGTGAATCAAAGAGCTATCTATAACAAATTACATATTAATTGTTCATAATCTTTCCACATACAGATGTATGTACTGGTCAGATTTACTGTCTGTACAGTACACCAAATGTAAGAATGAGCAGGTTTACACCTGACATAATCTTATCATCAAATATTAACGAGTTCTCTCTTTTTCAGGATTTAAACATAAATTGTGTGGTCAGATAAGAATGTAGGGATATAATACTAGTCAGTTTTGCTGATTGTACAATATTCCAGATGAAAGATTTGAGTAGATTTCATCTGACACAAACTTATCATCAATATTCACGAGTTCTCTCTTTTTCAGCTTAATACCAATAATTCTATACCTTGGAGGTGATTAGACCAGATGAAATTCACAGGAAACGTTAAACTTATGTTGGTACAGTAGGACTGGACCATTTATTTAACAGAATCATTAAATTACATCACACATTTGTACATGATTGGTTGATCAGGTTTTCCTATAAATTTACTTCAGCAGATGACATCACGCGTTCGTAACTTCTAGGTACAACAGAATAAAGTTATGGGTTTTAATAACTTAAAGAAAGAAAAAGTAGTCATGAGGAGAGGTACTACCTTGATGTATTTTAACCAGAAGCATGGCAGCCCTCCGGCCGATCTCAGCTACACGTTGGTACCCTTGGCAAATCATTCGACGACTTGTTACCTCGTGAGACGGTCAGTCCCCCTCGGTCCAGTTGGTCAGTTCGTTTACCGTTCTTCAGCGTCTCCAAACGTGGGCCAAGACTCGGACCGTAGTAACGGCAGCTCCTGGTGTTGTTTTCAAGATAAGACGTTCCTTAAAGGAATGTCAATAAAAGAGAGCTTAGAGCTCAAAAACAGACTCATAGCTTGCAAGTGCTATGAAGTCCCAACTGAATGACGTGTCATTGGCGTGTAACTGGCGTTCATTCCAGCTCTTTGGGGAACCTCATGGCTTGAGGACCTCCAGCAGACTCCGTCAGTTCCAGCAAACAGCTTAGAACTTTAAAGGACACGACCCACCATGTTTTCAAATTGCATCACCATTAATATTTATTAGTTTATTTAAAAATAAAACAGGAGCGTTTATTTATATTGTAGAGAAATAAAGCTAAATGTGTTATTTCATGATTTATAGCAGATTTTAGCATGCAGCTCTGGGAAAATCTGTCCCTCTCCATATATGGGCATTCACATCACTGAAGTTTCCGCCTTGGAGTTATAGGTGGAGTTATAACAAGCATGCATCAACTTCTGACCAGAGAATACAACTAATAAAAACAATGTGTGGGACAAACCTCAGACTTTTACAAGTAGTCATGTTGTGTCATTTTAATATTTCCTCAGTAATAATTGTACAACTGTCTGCTGATCAGCACAGCCACGCACCGATCCCTCCGTTGCTCAGAGGAAAAAAAAAAAAGCAAATCATATTTAATATTCCCTTGTTAATAAAGCCTGTTGATTAATCCTGCGGTCACTCACTGATGTCATATTCTGAGCGTGCACCCACTTTTTATTATCTACCCGTGACCTGACAGCCAGGTCGGGGAGTACAGAATTAAAAAGGCAGCTGCAGAGGAGCTTTGAGCGTGCGTGCTCCCCGCAAGGCAGAGGAGATACGGAGCCGAGTCGGCACCACGAAGGAGCCGGGAGAAGACACGCGGCTGGCTCCTCATGGGCAGAGGAGTGAGAGTTTAACCGCAGCGTGAAGGAACTTCAAAGGTGACCAGCAGAACGAGGAGCCGGGAGAAGACGCGCGGCTGGCTCAATGGGCAGAGGAGTGAGAGTGAGTGAGAGCAGCGTTTTAACCGCAGCGGTGTTCTATCTTATAAAAAAGTTCTAATAAATAAATAAAAATAGAGCGCTGGCTGGTCCAGCTGTACACACAACTGCACCAGGAAATATTTAGATTTATTTATTTATTCATATATACTGCAGTTCTCTCATAAACCTCCATGGCAAACTCACTCCTGCCTTCTGGGTGGAGCCTTCAATGAGGTGATTTCACACTTCGGCAATCTTCAGCCGGGTTTCCGGATTCATCCGGGACTCTGTTATTTATTTTTATTTTTTTAAAACTCTCGCCTGGCCCAATTGCAAAAATGAAAATAGACATCATATTCTACTACAGTAATTGTCCAATATGGTGAATTGTTACTGTCATGGTGGGTGTTGTCCTTTAAGAAAGGATCTGTGATCAGTGACTTGTTCTTTCCCCATTGGTCCAAACGAACCAGTGGATGAAGGTCACTCGGATATCAGTTTTTTAGAACAGAGAAGAAGTTGTTAAGAATGAAGAGAGAGAAACAGATTGACTGGAGCCAGCTTCATAAAACAACTGATTAAAACTGTGTTCTAACTTCTAACAAACTGAGGAGTTCAGTCTGACATATTAATTCACTTTCACCATTTGATTCATCATATGAGGAAGTGACCATCATTTTGAAATAGCATTGGATTTCCAACTTGAATTAAACAGTTTGAATTAACCAGTCTTTGACTATCAAACATGCTAATACAAGTAACACAACCCAATTCATTAACACAAAAATAGAGGAATAAGAGAGTCTCTTATGACTTATTGTGTTTTGATTCAAAATAATGTAATAAAATAGTGTTAATGTCTTTTTACTGAAAGTATCAGTGAAAAGGTGTCACTGGGACAGTTCAAAGAGACGAAGGTGTATTAGAGAACTCCGTCTGGTTCACTACAAGAAGATGTAACAGGCATGAAACATTGATTTTATGTCGACTCACTAGAAGATTTAATCATTTATTTACAGAATCATAAAATTACATCAAGCATGATTGATCGGTCTATTTCTTATAAATTAACTTCAGTACAGATGAAATCACGCGTCCGTAACAGTGCTGGGCAGCGCTAATCCAAAAATTAGTTCCGCTATTTCTAAAGCACTTATTGATTTATTTAGGTCCACAATTTCAAAAGCACTTATGTATTACCAATGCTAGTGGACGCTAATGCTAACACGCTAACCGCCATTTTGAAGAGGGCAACTGGCGAAATAATTTTTTTAATCCAGCAGATTTGACCATTTGAACCGGTTAAGCTCAGAAAAACCTTGTGCTATACTGACTTTATAGCACAAGGTTTTTCTGAGCTTAACCGGTTCAAATGGTCAAATCTGCTGGATTAAAAAAATTATTTCGCCAGTTGCCCTCTTCAAAATGGCGGTTAGCGTGTTAGCATTAGCGTCCACTAGCATTGGTAATACATAAGTGCTTTTGAAATTGACAAATGGCGAAATAAATTTTTTTAATCCAGCAGATTTGACCATTTGAACCGGTTAAGCTCAAAAAAACATTGTGCTATAAAGTCAGATAAGAAATATATTTTTTCTCAGCAAAGAAATAATTGTTTTTACCGTGTTTTCATGGAAAGTCCTTATCTTCTGTGGCCGTCGCGGCCGCCATTTTGAAGAGGGCAGTGGAGAAATACTTTTAAAAATCCAGACGCGTCGCGTAGGCCGCTGAGAAACATCCATAAGTTCACCCTCCATGTTAAAAACTCTTCGTCTGACTCTTCGAAAACAAGCAATAAGGCTGCAGAGTAACACACTGGCTGCTAACTGAGAGCGCTCGCTCTAGTAAAGAGACTGAGGGGACGCTTTTTTGTCACGGACCACATCCGGCGCTGACAGGATATGGTCTGTTAGCAGTCGTCCGGGCCTGTAAATAAGTTTTTTTCGGTTTTACTGATAGATAATTAGTTATTAGCGGTACTGCATTTTAAATAAAAATAGCGCAAATCCGCGTATGAATTATAAAAGTTAGTTAATCTGTTGTAAAGCTAACAGATTATTTCGCTATGCTATAAGCGGATTAGCGCATTAGCGCTCTCCAGCGGTCGGAGGCCCACCATTGGTCCGTAACTAGGAACAACAGAATAAATTCATGGGTCTTAGTATAACTTATATCTGCAGGCATTTTAGCTTAAGTTTGTTACTGACAAAAGATAAGGAAAAGTTTAGGATGAGGATGGAAGGAAAGATGAGGGAGTGATTTATCTTGGAGTGTTTACAACCAGAAACCATTGCAGCTCCTCGGCGGCGTCAGCTAGACTCCCGTCCTGCTAATGAACAATCAATGTTTTACCTGTGCGAAGATTTTCGGTCTCTGCTCCCGTAAAATAGTCCCAGCCTTACGTGCATGGACGTCCATCCTGCTACGGTTTACAGGCTTCCAGCGTCCATCTTACGGCGGCTCGCTCAAGTCCGCGTCAATCTCACAGAGGTATTGACTACTAGTTCCGGTTTTGGCTTTTCAAGATAAAAAATTCCTCAAAGGAATTTCATTGAAGTGGAGCTTTAAAGCTCGAGGTCGGATTTCACAGCGAGTGTGCTGTGAAAACCTTGCTGATAGAACAAAGTCATTGGCGTTTGACCGGCGTTCATCCAGCTTTCAGGAGAAGAATATAGTTTAACTTCCCAGCAGACTGAAGGGAAAAGTAGGAAGTGGAACTTTAAAAAGGGAGTTTGACCCAGTTACATTCACTCTGTTCATTGGCTGTTCACCAGGGAACGAGAGGGAGTTAGCTTAGGTCAGAGGGTTAGAAAGTGTGAAGGTTGTTCAGGATAACACAGAGGAAGATTGTTTTAAGAAAAGACAGAAACTAGTCGCCAGTAATAAGATTAACTGATTAAACGTCTTAACAGTTCTAAAACAAATCTGAAAAGTTCAACTTGACATATTTCTCAACTTTAGACAGAGTTCTTTGACTCATGTGTCCACATACAGTATTAAGAATACACCAGCATATTAAAGAATGACAATGATCATTCAACATATTGAAAAATAACACTGCTCATATGAATAACACAAGGTTATTCGTATGAGCAGTGTTATTATATCTGAATTAACCAAAGTAAAAAGTAAAGAGAGTCTCTTGTGACACAGTATTTGTGTTTTGATTCAAATTAATAAAATAAAGTCAGTATTCTGCGTTTCACTGAGAGTTTCAGTGAAAAAAATGTTTCAGAGAGATGAAGGTTTGTATCACTACATACTCCACTTCAAAAGATTTGAACTCTCGCTTTTGAGGTTTTGAAGCATCATTGTGTCTTGGAGGACTATTTTCTTAAACACTCCTCCTTCTCATCAGCTGTGTACTTGCTTTGGCCTTCAGCCAATTAATTATCTCATAGTTTATAGCCCCGGGGTAGGTGTCCAGGCAATTGCATTAAACCACACACCCTGAGCAACCTGATCTGAGCGACTTGTTCCCGTTGAACAGAGTGCATTTGGCCACGAGTTGGACATAAATAAGGGAGGAGGCTCTTTAAACGCACTTGCATCGTGTAGTGAAATGAGCAATCCGTGCAGCAGAAGTGTGAATTTTTAGTTCCTCTGTCATACAAGGAATTTCTGTGGCTTTGCTTGAGTTGAACTGGTTTTATTTTATTTTTTATTTCAGTATTTATTGTTTTTTGTTGTTGTGGGAAGAAACACCAGGGAGGAACCATCCATTCTCACCCTGTCTCATGTCTGAGCCTCTATCAGTTCCTGCTCGGAGCCAATAGCAATAAAGGAAGTGGTCCACTGTCACAGAAACAGTTGGCACGGAAACAGCACATTACACCATCCAGTCCCTCACCCCTCCTTCCCATTCTCTTTGTCGTCATTTCCCCCCTCCCTTGCTCTCTTCTCCTCTCCTCTCCTCTGTCCAGTCCCCTCCTCCCTCTTTCCATGGTTTTGCATGTTATTTATTTTTTACTCATCAATGAAATCACAACTGATCATGCTGCTTTGCTGCCATGAAGCATACACCCCGAAGGAACTGATCCACTTTTACCTCCCTTCCATCCAGCATGGGGGCTCAGATTCCTTAACTACTGTATATGTAACTATACTATTTTCTATTGTACAGCACTTTGGTTGGCCTCGTGTCTGTTTCAGTGCTCTATAAATAAATTGGTATGGTATATGTATATTTAACCACAGTGAAACAAAGATGCTGCAGCCATCAAAGTGTGTTTTCTCCCTGTCCTCTCATGATTTAATCCTGACCATTTCCCCTCTCCTCCCTCTCTCTCTCTTTTTCTCTCTATCCCTGCTGACTCCTCCTTCCATTTCTGCCCCTCTGTCTCTGACACACTCAAACACACACATAAATACACACCCTCCACCACCCCCATCGCTGCTGCAGTGTCTCAGCCGCCTCGGAGCGAGCAAAGAGCGGATACAGAACGTTTAGAAAACAGAAGAAGACGACCGCTGAAAGACAGAGAGGAGAGAGGAGAGAGAGATAGGGAGGGAGTGTGTGAGAGCCAGTGAAGATGAGGATGATATGAGGATGAAGCAGCGAGAGTAGAGGTGGATTGCACACAGGCGTTCTCTCTCCCTGCAAAGGGGCTTGTCTGCAGTATCCTTTACAAATGGACGCCGGCTTGTGAACACGGTAAGCTTCTCACTCCATTATTTTTCAGGGTGTCGCTTTTAAATCTGCAAGAGGAGACATCCAATTAATCAAACAGGGGGTAAAGTGATGCTCAGAGATGGCACCAAGGCAGTCACGCAGCCGGTCCAATCCCCTCCTCCACCCTCTCAGCTCAGTGCCAATGGATGTCGCTGTCTTACGCTTGCAATTTGACTCATCATCTCCCCGGAGCATCCTTGGTTCTTATAGAATGCTTTCCCATATGCAAAGTTTGCATAATTATTACATGTAAGATAAGTGGAGGATGCATCAAAGATCTATGTGTGTATGTGTGAATGTGTCTGCGCTCTTGTCCAGGCCCATAAGCTGTGGAAAGAGACAAGGAGAGTAAAAACCGCCATCACACCATAAGGTGCTCAGCATTTACAGCTTTTACATGGATGTTAATGTGCAGGGGGAGGTACACAAATCCCAAGGAGTTTGGCTCAACAGGCGAGATAAGACAGCAAAATAGGACCAAGGAACGTAGGGTTTGACTATGGAGCCTCCGTGAAGTAAGAAAAGTCCATCTCCATCTTGAACAGAGATCTATTTGCATCTTTGCCTGTAAATCCCAAAGGTGTGAGGTGGAACAAGCAGAGCGGGTCCATTAGTCAGCAGGAGAAACAGAGGACATCGTCTGTCTGTTCAGGCGTTCCAGTTTACAGCAGCTTTACTGCATTTTATTCCCGGCGAGGCTTGGGATTACTGTGCAGCGTCAGATGAACATGTGTATTTGTACCATACGGAGGGAGAGAGAGGGGAGAAAAAAAAGAGTGTTCTAATGTAGGGAGCGGTTGAGGGGCTGTTGGGGGTTAGGACGGCAGATGGGGCGGAGGTTGATGCAGCAAAAAACAAGAATGAAGAACGAAGGAAAAGAGAAGATTTGGCACAGATGAGGTGGATGAGCAGGACGGGAGGTGGTGCTGGTGGATGGAACGGGATGGTGATCGTTTCCGAGCATGTGACACAGAAAGAAAGCTGGATGAGACTGCGAGAGCTTCGCTAGGCCCTGAGAGATCCCTGAATCCAGACAAAGATGGTGGACATGCCTCCTCATATTTCTGCCTCATATCCCGCTGGAGTTGAGACATCAGCTTCTGCCAAACCCCCTCAAATTTGTGAGAATAACAATAAGTTGACCACATTGTGAGCTGCAAACGGCGCCTACACTTAGTGCAAGTAACCATAACCTAAGCTATATGTTTCATGTTCAATAAACTATGATGACATTTGGGTATCAAGTTGTATGAGTTGTAATTTTTGTTGCCAAAATATGGCAGGGACTCTATGGTGCCATCATGTAAAAGATGTTGCCACATCAGTTACTGGAAGAAAAAGTGTAACGCATTATCCAGAATCAGAAATGGCAGCGCGGCTTGGACTGTTTGGCGTACAAACAATCTTTTGTGGGCGTCATTGTGTCCTTGTGTGCTTCTATCTGGTGGTGTTGTCACTCTCCTTCCTCTATATTCTCCTGCTGTCTCAGTGACGGGGGTCGGTAACCATCCGAAGACGAAACAAGGTCACGTTGTCTGGAGAACAGAAGCTCTTAACTGTCCTAAAGCTGCGCTCACAACCAATTTATCTTTAAGCCTGTTAGATCTTCTGATTCTTTATAATAGGCCCTATATATACAATTTTTAGATTCACTTTAATAGTTTATTGTCAAAAGGAATAAAAAAAATTATTTATTTTTATCAATTAAAAACCAAACACATAAATTAGCTATTTGGCAGTATACAAACTACCGTAAAAGGCGCATTAAGTGAAACAGAACAGTCAGATTAGTCAAACTTTATTCAACTCATTCACAATAAACACATAAATTTGGTTTGAGGTCACTAAGTACAAACAGAGTTAATACATAATACATGATCATAAGGCTCACTGTCGATTTTTGAGAAAATTAAAGGATTTTAAATGCGCCTTATAGTCCGAAAAATACGGTAAGCACTGTTTTCCACAATGGGAACTAACTAAAAGGTGGGTGATCATGTAGTTGTCTGTGTCTGCTTATTTATCTGTCTGGAAGCAAAAAAAATCTTATGAACCAATGAACAAATTTGTCTGAAACTAGAAAGTAATTACTGGATGTAGAGCATTCAAAGTCAATCAGTTCAAGATGGCCGCCACAGCTAATTAAACAGGTTCTAGATCTCCTTGTGATGTAAATTGCATCTGTCTTGTGGATTTTGAGCATGTTCAAAGATTAGCAAGTGTTGCTTTAAAGTAGTTTCAGAATTTTCACAGGTATCTGTCTCAAACTCGTCCCAGTAGCTTCTGAACTTAGTTTCCGCAAGTTAACGGTGCAAGCAATGTACAAAAATTGGAAAAATGTAAAATACTTATGGTCTCAGCTGTTGCCAAATTGTCGCGTGCCATTTAGATGATGGTTAGACAAATATCACCATTAACATAAAAGCATTTTGTTGCCCAACTATGGCAGGACTGGCTATCATAGGATATTTTTCAGAATATTGTTGTCTATGGCAAGACTATTGACCCGTGCACAAGCAGATTATAAGATTCTTCTGGCATATTTTATTGTAAGAATTGCGAGGGGTTTGTGAGACATTTGTGTGATGTGTGCAAAAAGTACAAATTTAGTGAAACCGGAGCAAACGATTGGCACATTTTGCTAGCTAGTTCAACATTTGCAGCTATGAGTATTCTTTAGCAAACAGACAACAAGGAATACAACTGTCCTTTTTTAAAAGCTATTGATTTTAAATGTGATAGTGAGGGTCATTACTACGAAAGAGTAGAGCTGCCACAGGAAGTAAAATTTTTCTTGAGCTGTATCTCGTTATAACGAGATAATTATCTCATTATAACGAGATAATTATCTCATTATAACAAGATAATTATCTCGTTATAACGAGATACAGCTCAAGAAAATTTTTACTTCCTGTGGCAGCTCTACTCTTTCGTACATTCCTAACACATCATCTGAGAAGATTTCATAATATTGTGTGATATTGCACAAAATGTTATGACCAAAAATGGTTAAAATACCATAATTTTTCAAGACAAGATGATCCAAGTTTAAAACTGTGACATAAAAGGCAGTGTCTAACACTTATTAGGACATTTCCTCCGATAACGTCAATAACGTCAATGCATTTTTTGCTCTTTGCATTGTTTGAACCGTATGACTCTGTGCGCTGCAACTCAAAGGGTTTTTATTCACGTAGGAATGGGTGCAACGTTGTGGCAAACCCTATGCTGAGTTGACCTCCTTCCACCTCCTTTGTACGTCTGTTCCACGGCGTGACATAATAGCAGAGGACAGCAGGGACAGACTTGGTTTTAAAGTGACAGAGGCTGGTGAGGTAGCATTTTTTGCACAACGGAAACAGATGTCACACTTTAAGTCTTTTTTTTTTTAACCTTGTAGGTGAGCAAAACCTGCAGCTTGGACAATTAAAGCCAGCTCTATTACAGTTAAGTGCCAAGGGGGCCAGGCGTAGTTCCCTCAGCATCCTGTTTAATAAAATGATTAATTTAAGATGTCATTAAGTTTCTCAAGAGAGAGAGAGAGCAATCACAGACATCTTATTAGGGTTTTTTTGTGTGTGAATTCGAGAAAATACATTAACTAAAGATGTTTGGGTCTCAGACGTGTTGTCGTTCTGGTTGAGCCGGCTCAGCACTTGTGTTTGTTTTGGGTCTTTAATTCCAGCCAGGTACCGGGGACAAAGTGTCATCTCCAAACAAACATGTTTGGCAGCCATTTCTCTCAGACAGGCGCTGCTGCAGACAGGACGAATGAATTACCCAACAGCGACACTACCGGGTCCAGTCGAACCAAATCTTTGCGTGGTTCGTGCGAACGCGCGAGGATTAAGTTATCTTTTGGTGTTACATGAAACAAGACGAGCTCGGTTCATCCCTCTCGTTCTCTTTGGCCTCTTTTCTAATCTCTGTCAGCGGTCGCAAACAGGGGCCTGGTCTGTTTTCCCGAAGCCGGCCTGCGAGAGGGCCTTACTTCTCGCACTCCGATCTGAGTGATGAGAGGGCAGAGCAGAGGGGACTTTAACAGAGAAACTTTGTGTTCCTTTGCACACACATAACAGCAGTCATATGACAACAAGGAGGTGGTGGTGGTGGAGAGGGAGGGGGAGGATGAGGGTGCTGTGGCCGTCTACACTCGTTAGTCACACCGAGCCGTCTGTCCACTGTGTCTACATATATTGGACTATTCAGTCTGGACTGCAGTTTGAGATCATAATGAATAAAAAAAAAAAGTTTACAGCAAAACAAGAGGCTTGTTTTGATGACGTGCACGTGTGCTCTTACAAGAAAATACCTGCCAATGGCTGCACGTCAGTGACCTTAACAGTGACCTTTGAGCTTTTTCCTCAAAGTTTCTACAACTGATGCCAGAATGTAATTAAATTATTTGGAGCGAGCTGAAGTTATCGTTCTGGTATGAACATGTGACTCTTTCCACATATTTTCTCTTCGTATCTCAATTTCTAATCAATAACATGCTCAAAGCTAGATTAAACTAACTTTACAAAGATGTGATTTGCAGTTTTATACATGATTATTTCAACATTTACATCTTGATAGAAATGTTAACTTTACAAGGATTATATTGTTTATTTGGGGCTCCATGTAAAGGTTGAGAACAATTAATATCTTACCTGTTGTAGGTAGTTCTTTGAGATACTTACATTTGAAAAAATGGTGTTTATTGATGAGCTAATAAGTAATTCAAGTGCAGCTAAGACCAAAATGATGTCTTGTTAAAGTAAATGACATTGTGAACATTTTGAAACAGAATTGTTTAGGCACATGGACAAATCTGAATCAAATTTTAAATGTCAAAAATTGATTTTTTTTTAATGGTAATCGGTGCTTCAACTTTAAGAGTCAGAATAGTTGCGGTGTCATTTGTCCTAATAGAGTTACCATAGTTCCCTGCAATAAAAACACTGAAGTAAAGCTGTCACTTTTTATATCTTTTTCATCTTTACATGTCTAAATCTTGAAGTCAGGCAGTAGATATGATACGTTAGCTACTACTATTTTTGCTTAATACTAACCTTAGATTTATCTGTACACAACCATTTATTGCAAAATTGACTACAAAAAGAATTTTAATGAACCACCATAAAAAAACAACAACATAGATTACAGTATTTAAAAAAATCAGCGCTTCACTTTGGGTTTGGTCATCAGTCCAATCAGAATTGCACAATTTTTCTCCACATTGAGACTTTTAAAAAAGCTATTTATGACAGGTAAAACAAGTTCACAACTCCAAAAGAAGTGAGCAATGTTTTAAACCCTGTAAATTCATTATGCATTGGTATATATGTTCTGTTTGCAACAACGTCTAACTCAATGAAGATGCTATTGAAGGTTTTATGTGAGATGATTCCATCATTTGCATCAGTTTCTCCCCTGAAGTTTCTACTTTAAGATGGAGGTTTCTTTTACTAATAAAAGCAGCTTTTTATTGTTTTCAAAAGCTGGATATTAGATCTTATTTGTGTGGGTTAATGGCTGTTATGACTGTTGCATCTGCTGCACATTTCCCCCCATTTCCTGTTTCATACAGAATATGAAATCACAGCCACAGTTTCCATTCTGCTGCAGAAAGCATTTATCTCATCAGTCAAGATGCACAAATGAGCCGACGTGAGGTTTCAAATGCGGGTTGAAGGCGTGAAACGTAAAGATGGAACTATTTCTCACATGCATCAGATGCGTCTTGCCCACTTGGAACCAGCTCATCCCTTCACTTCAGACAACCTGCTCAGAGCCCAGCCTGTGCACAAGCGTGCCATTGTCATTGTCTGGCTTAGCCTTGTGACTCAGTGTGACCCGCTGGATCAGAAAGAACACAGCCACTGAGATCAGGGGCGTTAAACGGGTCATTATCACGAAAAGCATCTAGCATACAGAGCCCTCACCCACCCCGACCCGTCCCCACGCTCTAAAACAGCCCACTGTTTGGTGGTAGGAGGGTGGGGTGCACAGAGAAGGGAACACAGCCTGTCATTGTTGGACATAATGAACGAGTAGTGTACAGTACACAGGCTTCGTTCTCTCAGGGCTGCTTTTAGGACGGCACGTCAGAAAACTCGGACACAGAATGCTGGAAAACAAACATCTGTGAGGGCTAAACCGAGAGCTTAACTCAACAGTTTGTCTTCTACTGGATTCAACTTTAACCTTTGATTTGGTGCGTTCAGACTGCGATGGGTAGGCAGATTGCTTCATTTGCTCTCGTTCATGCACGCTTTGGATGTCTGAAGCTCAGGGCGTGCCATCTCAATTGATTTTAAACTTATTCTGGTTTCACAGCTGGTAATGAACTACCGTATTTTCCGGCGTATAATTTGCACCTTTTTTGCAGCCAAAGGTGGTACTGCACCATTTTTTGCCAAAATGAAAAATGGTCCTATCTCCGCCAAAAATTGGTCTAAAAATATGGGAAAAAAATCCATAAATATGTCGCTTCGCCCTATAAGTCGCAGGGCATGCAAATTAGACAAAAAGGTGTGGTTTATACACTGGAAATATGGTAATGTGGAATATGCTGCTACCCAGAGCTTTTTCTGCTAATATTAATTTAAACGCTAATAGTGTCTTTACAGTTTTGTCTTTACAGAAAAAAAAAAGAAGTTGTAAAGGTTTTGGTCAAACTTTGACAATATCATTTTATTAAATGCTCAGTTTACGACTTTTAGTTATAACTATGCCGCATTTGCGCTAAATATTTGTAAATTGAAATGATTCATACTTTTTTTGTGTTTTATTAAGACAGTTGGATGTAGAAGACGTCTTGAAGCTGCAAAAGCTTATTAGTTGTAGATGTACATCCAATGGTTGTCTGAAATCTATGATTTACGAGATATTTTGCTAACAAACACATGGGGAAATCAACATGCTTGCTCTGCCTTAGCCTTCCACCTTTATAAACATCTACATTACCATATTTTTCGGAGTATAGGTCGCACCTTTTTATCATTTTTTCATGGCCTGCGAGCTGCGACCTATACTCAGGTGCGACCTATATTTGGCTTTTTATCACTTTAGATGAAACAAATTTTTAAATCTAGCTCATTTCACAATTACGTTCATTCATTAAGGAAAAGTTCAGCTCAGACACATATTTGCTATAAGTTTTATCAAACAAATAATTGTTTTTAAGTGTTAATCTTCTTAAAAGCCTTGCTGTGCGCTCCTGTGGCAGACATTTGCAGCAGAGCTAAATGTAGGTGCGACCTATCTAGGGTTTTTCCAATCTATTGGTAATAATTGGACAATGCGACCTATACTCCGATGCGACCTATACTCCGAAAAATACGGTATGTGTGAAGCAGGATTGTCAGGTTGTTCTGTGGGAGTTCTTGCTGTGGTAGACAGATGGAAAATCCAGAGGCAGCTCTTTTTCTTTTAGAGTCAAACGATGAAAATGAGGTAGAAAAAACTGATGAATGGAGCTGATTATCCTTCTGCCTATGCGACCTATATCTCATATGACTCTGAAGAGGAGCGGGGCGACCACAGAGCTTTGACTCATCGCTCATACACACACACACACGGGGGCCTTCTGCGTCAAAGAGATAGTTTCATGTCTGTGATATCTGCATGTTCATGTTCGTTGCTGATTTTTATTTTTATTTCTATCAGCAATAGCACTGTTTGCAACACATGCTGCAACTTTATAGGGCCCATTTGCATCGAGGTGCGATTGATCTATTGATCCGCAGCTCACAGCGTGAAATTCATCGTCTGCTTTTTGCCCCACTTTCCTCAGTGCTGCAGCTGAAGAAGAATTAATAGTGGCCTGCAACTATAATTTACAGCTTTCTCCCCATATATTCGCAACAATCTCTTTGAACACATCCATGCTCGCTCATTGTGCTGCATCACATGACTCAGCTTATCACACCAAAGGGTCAGCTATCAATCCTGACTGCTCTCTGCACTTTTAATTCAAATGGATGGCGTCTAGTCGGAGTAAATTCATTGAAGGAGGTTATCAGGACTGTTGTAAACATGTAGGTTTACCCATGAAAGGGAAGAGGTTTTGAACGATTCCCTTTGCAGGAAAGTAGCCAGTTTCATCTTGAGAAAACTGTAGGAAGTCCTGAAACCTCTCAGTCTGGTATCACCCCCAACAATCTTTCCAGGAAGATTCCTCTCAGCGTAGCTGAGCTGAAAAGAACACAGATGGGCTAATTGCAAGCGAGCAAACAAACCCGACTGATTAAATAATGTACACACACTAAAAAAAAAAAAGTTGGGTTGTAAAACTGCTTGAATGACTCCAAGTAAAAACTTTTCAACCCATTTTAAAAACATCACTGAGTGCCTTTCGTTGTTAAAATGACTTTTTTCTGGATCATGCTGCAGCTTTTATACAGTATTAAGTATTATGCATAAATAACAGTCATCGCAAACTGCTCTCAAGCTGTTTTGACTTTACCTAATCCCTCCCACCCTAAATAATCATACAAACACAGTGTTCATAATGAAAGCAAACAAAGTTCAGTACCTAAAACTTGTTGACGCCATGCAACAAACCCAGCAAAAATCACATTTGAAATGAGATTTTATATCTTTTTTGAATATTTTATCACCTGCCACAGGAGGTGAAGCAAGGTTTTCATTACCTGTGTATGTGTGTTTTACCAAAATATCTCTTATTAAACACCTTGAGGAATTTTAATATAACTTGCTGAAATTAATCTATCTACACCTGATTAAAGTTTAGAGTTTAAGATTGCAGTTCAAGACGGCTGCCTCTGCTGACTGATCTGAACAAAAACAGCTATAACTTATCCAGTTTTACAGATATTAACCCACAATCTAGTGTGGTAGTAGCTGAGACTGTTCCTAAAACATATACTAAGTACTAACAGATTTAGAGCTTTGTTTAAAATTTTGTCAATAACTCACTGAAGTCAACATTGTGTGTGTCTTTTAGCAAAATTTGAACTACAGGACAGAATTTAATGACAATTACTTACCGTATTTTCCGGACTATAGGTTGCGGCTTTTTATCATTTTTTCATGGCCTGCGACCTATAGTCAGGTGCGACCTATATATGGCTTTCTATAAAATAAGCTGATTTGTAATAATTTATTAACAAAAATTAAACTGAGACACACTCTTACAATAATGTCAGCTAACAAATATATTTTTTAGGTGTTTATCCTGCTAAAATTATTCATTTATTAAAGAAAAGTTCAGCTCAGACACATATTTGCTATAATTTTTTATCAAACAATTAATTGTTTTTAAGTGTTAATCTTCTTAAAAGCCTTGCTGTGCGCTCCTGTGGAAGAGACATTTGCAGCAGAGCTAAACACGGTCCACATTTTGACGTAGGTGCGACCTATATATGGATTTTTCCAATTCTTTGGCAATAATTGGACAATCCGACCTATACTAGGGTGCGACCTATAGTCCGAAAAATACGGTACTGTATAACTACAACTAAATAACGTTTGGTACCAAACCAGAGTCAAGATGGCTGCCACAGCTAAGCAACCTTAGCCTACATAAAAATGGTTATGCCTCAGTCAGATTTACAGATATTGGACTAAAATGTGATGTGGTTGTAGGTGAGAGTCATGCTCAGCACACACTCTAAGCACTACTACTTTCAAAGTTTGACTGAATTGGTATAACTTTGTAATTTTCTAGCAAATGATGATCTTAGTCTAAAACTTTGGCACGAAAACAGCAGGTGTTAAAGAATGTCTATATTCATTTTTCACCATTTAAATGTAGAGTGCCAGACATTTGTTGAGCTTTAAAACTCTAATTCAAGTCCCACACATGTAGCCCTTCAACAATAAGAAAAGTGCAGTTCAAAGTTTGCAGCATGGTGCTGTAAAAACACGAGGCCTCATAAGTTAAATTCACCACTAATTAGCCTCTGTTTGCAAATCTTAAACCCACCTGTGGGAGTGTTCAGCGTCCTAAAATGCCCTGCTCTACAAACACAAACCCAGTTTATCTATTTCGATAGTTGCGAAATCAGCCTGCAGATAAGCAACACAAACAAAACGCCTGGTTGGAAAAATGGTCTTTTGAAAACAACCCACAAAACACGACTCTGATCACACGTTTTTGTGTTTAATGCAGAATCTTTGGGTCATTTGAAACCACTTACCGGTACCTATGATAACGATCTCAGTCACTAGAATTTAACAAATCAGACGTGAGGAAGAATTAGTGAAACTTAACATGTTGCTTAATAACTAAAATAAGGTCATATTTTGCACTTAGATTACCTCAATTATTGCTATTTAAATCCTAAATGAACAGCTTTTGTATATTTTAAGAACAGAGATTTTTAATATAAACCTGCTATGTATCAATGCTTTGTGTTGTTCATTCATTCATTCATTCATTCAACCTACAGGCTATAATCTATTTTCTCACCAATCTGAGACAGCAGAAGTGAAAATGATCATTTAATCTGAGCAATAGATTATGTCTGTTAAATAAAAACAGTTATGAATACTGTACAAACATGACGAACTGCTAAAAGTGTTACTTGGCAGTATCTTGTCATGATAACGGCTCCTTTAGGCTTTCCGCCCTCATACAGTATTTACACATGCGGAATATCTAAAAATATTTTTATCGCTCTCTCCTTCTTCTGAAAACATCTGCACATTCTCCTTGCGGAAATCCAATGTTAAGCAAAAATCAAAAGGCTGAGATTTATTACCGTATTTTGTTGTGAAAGGGTAAGATTCTGACTGAGTGGATTTCACAATCCAAAGGTTTGGTGAACAAGTTCATTTAAATACTCTCCTCCACATTTCTCAGATAATAATTAACCCCTGTACTTAAAAATACATAATGGACTGCATAAAAAATACACACTAGATAACATATTAAAGGTTCAGTATGCAGTTTCTGTAGAACTGCAGCAGTTAGAAATATTTTCAACAGGCAAAGCATTCTGATCCCTCCCCCTCAGAGCCATATGTGGCTCTGCCCCCTTGTGGTCTGTTGAATTTCAAATTCAAGCTCTGTTTTTATTGGCTGATTCAAATTCAAGCTCTGTTTTTATTGGCTGGTTACAAACTCTGTTTTTATTGGCTGGAAAATGGCGGGTCACCTTTTCTTTTTAGAAATGCTTATTTACCACCTGGAGAAGCAAGGGGACAATATTTTTTTTAAATTTTTTTTCAGAGATTACCTGGCTAACATCAGTCTGTCAGGAGGTAGTGACAGAGTGAAGAAATATGTTCATAAAAAAAGCTACATACTGCAGCTTTAAGCAAAAACGTACATTGATAAAAAAAAAATGTGTCTGCATTTATTTAAACATTCAAATATCACCTGCAAAAGCATTAGTCCACAGGTATTGATTTGTCGCTGATCAGTCATGTTCAACAGTGATAAATATTCTAGTTTATGATTTCTTTTGTCGGTATGTTAAAATGATAAATCCTTAGGAGAAGCTACTGTTTGTGTGAATTTCCTAAAGCTGACTGACGTGACCTTTTGACTGACCTTCACCTCTAAAGTCAAACTTCCCATGCGTTGCATAAATCAATTTCTGAACAATCTCAGTTAAATTATTTACTCCGCGCCTCATCACTTCTATTGTAACCAGGTTAGAGCTTTATTTAAATCTTAATATTTCTTTCAAGCCCAAGCATTTGCATTGATCATCTGCTTGTCGGTGTCTTAATTGAACTGGTAGGTTTAACCTTGACTTTGTGACAGATTTATAATCTATTAAAGAAAATGGCAAGGTGACTTTATTTAACGGCCACCACAGATTTTCCTTTTGACTAGTGCATGATTTATTTACAGCCTCTGGGCAACATGTTAATAACGTCTCTTCAGCTTGTTCGTCGCGTCTCGTGAGGCCGTTGTTGTTTGTTGTGCAGGTTTTGAACACCTGTGGCAGTTTTCATACATTTTTTGAAAACTGTGAATGGAGATCTAACCACAACAGTTCTTTTTTGCCAAAATTAAGGGCAAAAGGTTCGATTGTGGCAGAATAACCTTGACACAACAGAGAGCTGCAGATTATTTAACCCCACATTTTGTTTTAAATCACTCTGCTGGAAATCACAGTCCAGTAAGACGCTGTAAATGGAAACAGCAGTGTTTTTCAAAAACCTGCTTTATTTTCCTTCAGTTTAGTGACGATAGTTAGAGAGGCCAGAAGAAGGTTTCTCTTATGAAGGCTGTGTTTATCCTGCAGAACACAAATGGATCATGAAGTAGCATGTTCTTTGTCTCCATTCACGGTTTAAATACTGTATTTTTCAGACTATAAGGTGCACTTAAAATCCTTTAATTTTCTCAAAAATCAACAGTGAGTCTTATAATCCGGTGCACCTTATATATTAATTCTGGTTGTGCTTACTGACCTCGAAAAGATTTTATGTGGTTATGAGTTGAATACATTTAATTTTTAACTTATTTGACTGTTTTATTTCACTTAATGCGCCTTATAATACAGTAGTCCGAAAAATACGGTATTTAAATTTTCATTGAGGACCGTTTAAAAATAAAATCAGAGCCCACTTGTCAAATTGTTTCCTTTTTAAGCAATAATTGTAGCAAGTTAAACAACAATAATTAAAGGTTTTAATTCTGGGATGAATTGCAGATCAGTTTAAGTTTTTATTTGGAATATAATTTATTAAAACCTTGCTATGAGTGCAGTGTGAAACATGCCTATCAGCATGAAAAACAGGCGATCGTGTAAATGCCTGTGTGTGATCAGTTGTCTGTCTGTTAGCAAAATAGCTCATGAATCAGGTTAATAAAAGTCTCAGAAAGTAATCATTTTGGATGTACATCTACAACACATTAACTTGTAAAGTCCAGCTGGTTCAAAATGGCTGCCACAATAACTCAATCTTGGCAAACACAAAAATGGCTAAAACAGGTATTTTGTTTTTACAAATATTGATCTAAAATAGTTTTAGCTGAGCGATATACTCCCATCCATAACAAATCACACAAAATCTTTGTTTATAACTTTACCATGATATGGCAGCGAGTGATATGAATTATTTCAAGGAATATCCGTTTATTTATTATTTTTAAAAAATCTGTCTAACCCATGAATAAATAATGTTTTGAACAATAATAAAGAAAACATTCTTTTAAAAGTCAGCGGGGTAATTTGTTGACCCTTTCTTGTAGAAAGCCCATTGACAGAAATGATGTAATAAGTATGTACAGTACTGCCAGCAAATGTGTCTACTTTTTAATTGAAGTGTTGCTGAAGCTGCTTTTAGAAACAGGTAAAAATTAAAAAATGGCTTAATTATTCAGACGACAAATCAATTGATTTACTTCAAAAGTTTATATCATGTCCAAACTTCTTAAATAATACCTGCATTTATCCATCAATCTATTATTTTACCACTTCTTTCTTTCTGGGTTGCGTGGATCACTGGTGCCCATCCAGTCACTGTGCGAGAGGCGGGGGACACCCTGGACATGTCTCCAGTCCATCAGGGACACATAGAGTCAAACAATCATTCACTCTCACTCACACCTAGAGATAATTTAAAGTTATCAATCAGTCTAAGATGCATGGTTTTGGGGAGGAAACGGGAGTACCGTGAGAAAGCCCACTCATGCACGGAGAGAACATGCAAACTCCATGGCAAAGGTCCCCGGCTGGGATTTGAGCTGTCGACCTTCTCTCTCTGAGAGGCAACAGCATCATCTGCACCACCGTGCCTCCACCTTTATCAACAAGGCACAGATAAAATATCTTCCATCACACAGTTTTCTGACACAGTCCAAGGTCGGCTGTGAAAACTTTGAAAGCGATGGTGTTGAAGTTTGGGGAAAGGCATGTAACACTCTAACAAAGCCTATTTTTATTTTACAAAAAAGAGCTGTGAGAATTATTACAAGAAAGCCCTACTGTCATCCATCAACTATATTATTTAACCAACTTAAGTTGCTGAAGTTTTATGATTTGGTGGACTATAATATTTTATTAGTAATGTAGCTCATAATAACGTACTGACTTCAAACGTTCAAATGATTTTATTAAGAGAAGGAGCTGTTATAGTCTTAAGGGAACTGAGATTTTTGCAAAACCTCAGTACAGAACTAGTTTAAAGGGATGGTCTGTTTCAATACAGGGAGTTGATTTGTGGAACGGTTGAGGAAATGAAGTTAAAAATGCAAAATCAGTGCTTGTGTTTAAAAAAATGATCAAATCTAAATTGTTAACAAAATATTAAAATTTTCAGTTAAAATGAATATTGTACTAAAAATCTTAAGATACGTGATGAAATGCTCTTTTTGTTCGATTACTCATTGATGAGTATTGTTTAAATTGGTTGTTTAAATTGATTGTTTAAATTGATTGTTTAAATTGATTGTTTAAATTGATTGTTTAAATTGATTGTTTAAATTGATTGTTTAAATTGATTGTTTAAATTGATTGTTTAAATTGATTGTTTAAATTGATTGTTTAAATTGATTGTTTAAATGATTTTGTTTTTGTTTTGGAAAAAAGGGGCAGATAAAATAAGATTTCTTCTTTCTGCCACCTTTCATTGTACTGTATGTTTTTTCTTCTTCTTCATATTAGGCTACATGTAAAATGGTGTTTTTATACAGAATGTAAAATTAATTAAAAAAATTAATTTAAAAAAACCCGCTCACCCCACCTGCTAACCCAGGGGGCTCCACTTCGCGGCTGCTATCAGTTACATTTCTTAAGGCTGTTCTGGAAAACTGCCTTCCTGCCGCCTTTTCAATTGTGATCTTTCTGGGAACAATGAACACAATGGTGGCTGTAGTGGCCCATTGCAGGTGCCAGTCCCACCATGCTGCTAGTCAATCGACCTTGGCCTGCTTAGCTGTAATGAAAAATCTGTTTTCCTGCCATGGATGGGTTTGTTGCACACTGATCAGCCATAACAAAATGACCACCTGCTTTATAGTGCTGTAGCCACGCCGGATCTGTGTTTGGGTGTACTTCAGAAACATTAGATCAGCCATAATGTTATGACAGAGCAGTGACTGACAACGGATGTTAAGTGATTCATGACTGGTAAATGTGATGAGCTGCTGGACACAGTTGAGTGGCAGATACTGTGAAGGATGGAGTTCTTCCTGTTGCCTCACTGAACAATCACCCATGGAAGCCTCGACTGAGCTGTGCGAGAACTTCCAACATTTCTTTTTAGATAAAATCGCAACCACCAGGGCTCTCATTTCTCCTCCATCTCACGATCCATCCATCCCACCTCAATCTGTTGCTGTGTTTGACCATTTTGAACCAGTCTCTCTGTCCTCTCTAGAGCAGGTCATGTGTAGCCTGAAACCATCTGGCTCCCCCTTCGATGTGGTCCCCCCTCGGCTTCTAAAGGAGGTTTTTCACACTCTAGGTCCCTCCATTCTCTCTATTGTTAATAGCAGTCTATCCTCGGGTGTGGTGCCAAAATCATTAAAACATGCTGCTGTTCAACCCCTCCTGAAAAAACCAAACCTCGACCCGTCAGTATTATCCAATTTCAGGCCTGTCTCCAGACTCCCATTTGTTTCTAAACTTCTAGAGAAAATAGTTGAGTCCCAACTAAAGTGCTTCCTGGAGGATCACGCTATCCCCGAGCTATTCCAGTCTGGCTTCAAATCCCTCCACAGCACTGAGACTGCCCTACTGAAGGTTTTTAACGACATCTTTCTATCCACAGATACTGGTGACTCTGTGCTGCTTGTCCTATTGGACCTCACATCCGCTTTCGACACCATCGACCATGAGATCCTCATTGCTAGGTTGGAGCAGTGGGTGGGCATCTCAGGATCAGCCCTAAACTGGTTCAGATCCTACCTCTCTGACAGGTCTTTTTGTGTGTCCATCAATGATTTTACTTCTGCAGTGGCGGCTCTTAAATGGGGGGTTCCGCAGGGGTCCATCCTGGGTCCTCTCTTGTTCTCCTTATACCTGCTGCCACTCGGTGCTATTTTCCGGAAACACAATATACCTTTCCACTTCTACGCTGATGACTGTCAAATCTACTTCCCCCTAAGACAAAATGGTACAGGCTCTATTCAACCTCTGCTCGACTGCCTGGCTGACATCAGGGACTGGATGGCTTTAAATTTCTTAAGCTTCAATGATAAGAAGTCTGAAGCCATATTGTTCCTTCCCAATGACACAACCTCAAACCACTGCATTGACCTGTCTGCTCTACCCCTGTCCGAAAAACAAAAAGTCAAAAATCTGGGAGTGATAATGGATCCTTCCATGAAACTCAACAGTCATGTAAACATGATTGTCAAATCCTGTTTTTTCCAGCTGAGGCGTCTGTCTAAGCTGAAGCCCATATTATCCAAAAAGCACCTGGAGACAGTGATTCACGCATTCATTACATCTAGGCTTGATTACTGCAATTCACTTCTGTTTGGCGTCAGTCAAGCCACCATTGCGCGATTGCAGCTGGTTCAGAACGCAGCTGCCCGATTTTTGACCGGCACGCGCAGGGGAGAGCACATTACACCAGTCTTGGCCTCCCTTCACTGGCTACCGGTTCATCTTCGAATCCAATTCAAAATTCTCATGTATGTCTACAAATCGCTGAACAGTCTCGCCCCCGCCTATCTCTCGGATCTGATACACCCATATGTTCCTCCACGTGCTTTGAGGTCAGAGGATCAGGTACTCTTAATAGTTCCAGAAACTCGCCTTAAGCGCAGGGGTGACAGAGCGTTCTCTGTAGCAGGCCCAAGACTCTGGAACGAGTTACCGCTGCTCATCAAACAGGCCCCCTCCCTCTCGGTTTTCAAATCCCGGTTAAAAACTCACTACTACTCCATCGCTTTCAATGCCAGCTGATGTGTACTGGATCGTTTGATTTATGATCTGCAATGTTTTTATGTTTTTCGTGTTGTACTTCATTGTATGTGTTGCCTGTTGCGTGTTTGTTTGTCCAGCACTTTGGTGGACTTGTTCCTGTTTAAAGTGCTTTATAAATAAAATGGTATGGTATGGTATGGTAGTTGGCACCTAAACTCCTCGTTTGATCACATCTGAAATCCAAACCGAACACTGACACACATACTGTGCATGCACACTTGCAGGCCTTATTCATAAACCATTACGAGGTGACTTATGGAGTCATGTTTCACCCTTCTTCCAAGAACCCTTCCTTTTGCTTTCCATTAGTAAAAGGTAACATTTTATAACCTTCCACCTCTCAGACACATCTGTTGAAGTATGCCAGTTTCATCATCATGACTCAGCAATGATTAACCCTTAGATGCATAAGTGGGGTCAAAAATGACCCCGAGGGTTGTTATTCTTCAAAAACTCTGAAATTAAAAGTTTTTACTCTTCCATATTCCAGGTATTCCTCATAAAACATGTTTGTGACTTCAAGCCATTTGAATTTTTTTAAATGTTTTTATACATTTTCAGAAATTGCAGTTTTTGTGTCACTACCCCAGTTTTTCATGAGTGGGGTCAAAAATGACCCCAAGCATTTCCTATAGAATCTCAAGGGTTTTCTTTGGGAACCTTTGATTCTTACCAACTGTGACTGTCAAGATACATTTTCTGTCTCATTTACACATCTGATACCTGCAGTCTCACCACTAGGAGGTCAGTTTGACACAGCAGCATACAAAGTACATGTATTATCTGCATTTACCAACTCCATGACTTTACTGCGATAGAATATCATGTTGGTCAACAAAGTAGACACTCTTAGCTAACTACAACATAATGTTAGTACTTAAGCTAGCTAACATTACACTAGTTTAGTAAGCCAGCTGATATTACTGCATTTGTTGTGTAGAGACTCATTGTATTCATAATTCCTTGTAACAAATGCAAACCCGTTAGGTAACCTATTATATATTATTATATTATATATAAATTATTTTAAAAATCTGTATGCCTCTTTTAACACCAAGCCACAATTTACTGAGAAGTCGGTCAGGGCCTGCACCTGGGTTTAGCACCATCTCTCCAATAGATGCATGAAAGCTGTTTATCACTGAGAGTATATTAGAAGGGCAGCACGGTGGTGCAACTGGTAGAGCTGCTGCCTCTCAGCGAGCAGGTCCCTGGTTCAAATCTGTGTGCCTTTCTGGGTGGAGTTTGCATGTTCTCTCCGTGCATGCGTGGGTTCCCTCCAGGTACTCTGGTTTCCTCCCACAGACCAAAAACATGCATGTTAGGCTGATTGGTAACTCTAAATTGACCCTAGGTGTGAGTGAGAGAATGAATGGTGGTTTGTCTCTATGTGGCCCTGTGATGGACTTGCGACCCGTCCAGTGTGTACACTGCCCCACGCACAGTGATTGCTGGACATGGGCACCGGCGACCCCCGTGACCCAAAAATGAAAGAAGCGGGTAAAAGATAATGGATGGATGGATAGTATATTAGAAGAGATGTTGACATGAACAAACATGGAGGGAAGAAAAGTCACAATAAGCAGAGGAAAAGAGTGGAAAAATCTAAGCAAAGAGGAGCTCATGGCCTTCATTGGAGTGACCATTCTTGCAGGAAGTGAGAAGAACTGGAATGTACCAATGTGTGTGCTCTTTGGAAGTTTTCTACACAACCCAAGGTACCCTGAACCTACCAACTGACATCACTGAAGCAAATGGAAGATGTGGAGTGACAAAAGTTGCAAACAAGTAACAGGAGAGAGGCACAGAGAGCCAAAAGGAGAGAAAGAGGTGCCAGATGTGTCCAAGAAACAAAGACTGCAAAGCCACCAATTGGTGCAGGAAATGCAGTACTACAGTGTGCAATGGTCACAGCCAAAAGCAAAAAGTGACAACTACGCACACTGAATAGAGAAAAGATGTTTGTGTGGGCACATGTGAGTGTACAGTGTTCTGGTCGTATGTTCATTCTCTTTTTTGTCCTTCAGACAGATGGACATTCTAGCAATAATTTTTGAAGATTTTTGATGTTATTTCGTGTGAAAAAATGTTATAAAAAGTTATGAATAACCATATTAAATGTCAAATCAGTCTTTTGTTGACCCAAATATGATAAATATAACTGCCTTTAACCAAAATTAAAGACATAATTTAAATTCATTGCAAAAACACATTGATTCTAATTGGGGTAATTTTTGACCCCACTCATGGAAGAATGTAGGTATTGGTCGTTCATGCATCCTAGGGTTAAACAAAAAAAACCTGGCGTTCCTTGAGGGAATGAATCTTCAGGCTAAAGCAGGGGTCTGCAACCTGCGGCTCTTTGGTTCCTCCACAGCAGCTCTTTCAAGCTTTGACCAAAACTTATTTTTTGTTGTTATACAACCAACAAAAAAGGATTACCGGTAGTTTAAGACATTTACCTGTTATTTATTTTGCAAATATTTAAATACTGGAACAAGTACAAGGAGTAAAGCATACCCACTTTAACTTTATGCTTTATTTCTATACTTAATTTATTTTTTCCACAATTAAAATATTACCTAGGTCTGCATGGTTCATAGCTTTTATTAATTAAAAAAAAACCTCTCTTTAAAAGAATCTGGTCTTTTCATTTGTCTAAAATTGTAAAAATATAAATTACGGTAGTTTTATATTTATAATGTCACCTCTAGTGGCCACAAAAGCTAAAGCGGCCCACGGGCCACCAGTTGAGAACCACAGTTGTAGCATGTTGTTGCGGCTCTGAGCAAGTTTAATTTAGTGAACGAAGGCGTAAAAATGCTGTTTTGATCGTAAAGGTTGCAGACCCCTGTGCCAGAGATTTAGCCTAATTGGTTGACAGCAATTGTTAAATCGTAAGAAATACATCATAAGCAGTCTCAGCCATATCTCATGTTACAGGGATAAGTCTAGGATGTGCAATGTGTAACAAAAATTGTTAACTAAACAAAACGAATAACTCAAAGACAAACCAACTTATCGTTACAATAATTTAATCAAGTAAGAGTTTTGGGTGTTACAGACAGGAGGGGAAGCCATGAACATCAGGGTCTCCAAGGCCAAAACGACAAACAAAAGAATGCCCCTTCTGGCTAGGAAAGAAAATCACCTAACAAAACTAAAACTACAATAGGCCCCCTAGCTGGCAGTGGCTACACAACAGGATAAACTAACAAAATACAAAGAACCCCTACCAAACTTCCCATCTAAACAAAAGGTTTCTTAAATAGAGTTGGTCACAGAAATGAAAAGAAATCGGCACAGAGTTGCAAAAAAAAAAAAAAAAAAGATTTGCACAGTGTTCAGAGTCAACCACACTGCTCAGACCCAAAATCGTCGGTTACGTACTGTAACCCTAGTTTCTATGAGTGTGGGCGTAGCCCTTTAAGCCACGCCTTTTGGGTTTACCCTGTGCTTCGCACCAACATTGAAAACTTCTAGTCCACGCCCACCTGCTGTGGGCCCCCGCCCTCGGTCCATAAAAACCCCTGTCGACCGAGGAACTGCTCCCAATGGCAAAAACAATTTTTTCAGCCAAAGAGAGCCAATGGGGCCTCAAGGCTTAAAGGGCTACGCCCACACTCATAGAAACTAGGGTTACAGTACGTAACCGACGTTCTATTTCCTGTGGGCGTAGCCCTTTAAGCCACGCCTTTTGGGTTAAAGGGCGGAGCACGATATGGTCCATGCCCCATTGGGTCTGACTGAAACCATAACACACTCAGGCAACCGCCACACCTCAATAGGCATGAATATGCACTGTCAATTGAGACAAAAGGGTGCATAATATAGCAGGCGGACAATCCTCATCATCATGTGATGGTAAATGAACGACTCTGAATTCATAGTCAGAATCAACAAGGCAGATACAACTGTGTCAATCATCAATAAGTCTATTGATAATGAAAGACAATCACTCTGCTACAACCCTGAGAACATAATAATGCATCAGGGAGGAGCTGGAAAACGTTCTGTAACCAAAACAGATACAGGGAGTCGCTGACGACCAAGAGGCAGCCTGAACAGATGTCCTGCACCGAAGACCTCCGTGCAAGGCTGTGGAACTGCAATCCCTCTAGAGAAGTGAACTCTTATTTGTTCAGGGGGCTGAAGGCCAGAAAGCTGTATGCCAGAGAAATGGCCTCATATAGCCAATGTGACAACCGCTGATAGGTCAAGGTTGACCCTGAGATTGTCCTCTGAAGGCACAAAAAACTTATCAGACTTAAGCATCGCAGCAGTGCGTGTCACATAACACTTTAGCGCCTGCACTGGACAAGACAAATGTAGGCGTTCTTCCTCTGCAGAAAAGAGAGGAAGAGAACAAAGCCGTTCAGTGAATGATTTAAACTTTGAATGAACACGTCAAGCTTTTGAGGCTAAAAACAGGGGTGGTCTAAGTTCAACTGCGCTCCCTTCCCTCTTAATCATTTGTCTTCCTTTAAGAGAAGGAGAAACAGAAACAGACAAGTCATTTACTCCTTAGCCGAATTTTGAACCAGCAACAGAGCTGGTTTAAGGATAAAAGCTTTAACTGTTTCTGGTCTAAACGGGTCAAATGGATCCCTAGTTAGTGAACTCAGCACAGTAACTAGGTCCCATTGTGTGACTAAGGTGCGTGAATCGGACTAAGACGACGAGCACCTTTCAGAAATTGTTTTAACAGGGGATGAATAAAACCTGTTCTATCGTTGAATCCCCCGTGGCAGGAAGACATCGCTGTAGCATAAGTTGTAAACGTGCTGCAGGCTAATTTTCTGACCAGCCATAACTGTAAACATGGGAAGATGGAACCCAGAGAAAATGAAGATGGGTCCAACTGACTTCCCAGGCACCATTGCTGACAAGCAACCCATTTGACGCGTACCGGTAAAGACTTTGGGCACGCTTGCAGGGTAGTGCATAAGGACGTCTTTTTAGAAAAATTCAAGACTTTCTAAACATTAACGTTCAGCAACCAGATCAGTAAATGTTGACCTATCACAGGGAAACTCTAAGTTGCTGTGGCACCGGAACCATGGTGTGTTCTGCTGGGCGATCAGAATCACTGTACGCCACCTCCTTCAATCTTTCCAGTAGCTCCAGTGGCAGCTAGACTGGAGGAGAGAACATAAAACGTTCTTATTTTTATCTTGGCCCACAGTTTGTGTGCCAATGCGTCCACCCCAGTGGGGGTTGTCCTGGGGCCTCAGGAAAAGAACAGTGGGCACTGAGCGTTCTCCTGAGTGGCCAATCTAGCACGGCGGGGGGTGAGATAGCCGCCCGCAGCGATTTCAAGTGTGTGTGTACGCCCGGCAAATCAGACTTCCGGCTGTGATCAGCGACTGCTGAACAGCTGTTGAAACACTGCTAGCAGGTCGCTCATGTAAATGAGTCAACGAGGCTCAATGAGATTTACCTGACTAAATAAAGGTTGAATGAAAAAACTGGGCTAAACGCACACGCCCTGGTGATTTATGTACGTGACGTCTAGTGTTTCAGACATTGTGTACTGACAGCAGCGACCGGAACGTTTATGTGAAGGGACGTACCTGGCGGCCACGGCCCCCCCACTCCATATTGACTGTGACAGGTAGGAGCCATCCCGTTCAGAAAAAGGGATGTGTCTGTTTGAATGACGTCACCTTTGCTCAGGGCTCTGACAAAGTCCAAGGTTTCCCCCTAAAGACCAGGTCCATCTCAAAAACACATTCTGACTAGTCCACATTAAATGTGACTGGTCGGAACTCATTCTTTGGTATCTATAATATTATGACGGGTAGACAGACTACACGATTTTATGACAAAGGAGCTTGCCATACAAGGTCCGTTCTCAGTGATGAGAAACCGCGACATTGAGCCAGTTGTGGTGTACTGGGGATCAATTTTCTGACATAAAAACACATCTCTGAAAAAACGGTGCATGTGTAGTAAAATTAATTTCACTACCACGTGAACAGCAGCCGTCATTCCTGACAATCTCATTATATTTATAACGCTGGAACTGACCTGTGTGAGGCTGACGTACTGAAGAGTGGCGTCAGCTGCTCTCTCCTCTGTTCTGACACAACAGCTGAGGAGCAGAGGGTCGTCTCAGTAAATACTTCATGCACTGGAGTAACTGAGCTGTTTCCCCAGTTTATGGCGAAAATCCAAGTGGGACATTCTGGGCTTCCGCTTCTTCTAGGATCGAGACAGAAGCAATCGATCCTCGGGCCGAGTGAATAAGTGTTTTCATGCTCCTTGACGCAGCGGTAAACACCGCCAGATAACCCTCGTGCAGGTGCGGGGAGCGAACTGACGTGGCGACATGCAGTCGTACTGATAGCAAACCTTTTGAAAAAACAAACCTGAGGAATTCCCTGTGTTTGTTTATGATTGAAATGTGGGAATGCGTCTCTGCGATCGATTGAGACGAATCCAACTCCGTGTCACGTATTTGAAAAATACGTTTTATTGTCAGCATATGGGAGAGACGGCTCACGTGATATGTTTGTTGCAAATCGACAAATCCAGAAAAAACTGCCCGAGTCTGTTTGATTCTTTGGAAACAAAAGTATTTTGAATAGAAAACGGTTCCGTCCTCGCTCGAGGGGGACTCCGGAAATGACGTATTTCGCTAACAGTTCCTGTAGTTCCAAACTGCAGCGCCCTGTGCTGAAGATGTCTTGTCTTCAGAAACTGCAACGAGCCGGTGCGGCGTCTCTGCAGGCTGCAATTGTTGTGAATAGTCGTCTTAACCAGTTAGAGAGCAGGTCTGGAGCTAGACTGCGCTGTAATTTAACAACGTTCTGCTGCACAGGAGAAATAGCCTGTCCTCCACCGCCACCTAGTGGACGGAGTCCGCAATGGCCCATAGGACATAGGAGGCTCTTCTCACGACCCCTGGCAGCTGCACTGAGCCCAGTTGACTCGTGCAGGTCGGTGGTTTTTACCTGATGTCTGGCGTGTGGAAGAGACGAAAAGGTCCTGGCTGAAACAACAGTTGTCAGACCATGCATGAGAAAACGTCTTTTTGAGACGGGTCAGAGACAATACCTGTTGCTTGACCCGATGTTGAAGAAGACAGAAATGTCCTGGCTGGAACCATGTGTCCAGGCCAGACTCATGACAGTTAACTGTGTTAACAAGTGCAGATGTTTGTCTTACATGACTGTGCCGTGCATCGCTGTGCCTGCTGACAGTCATGCACACATGCCCCCGTCTGTGTGTGGGGAGGCGGGGCTTGAGTGGTTACCATGGGAACATCGGAACCACTCGTAGCTCGGCTTTGTGTGAAAGAATGTGCATTGTTATCGCTGCACGAAACCTGGAGATGTGTTCACGGACCTCGGGAAAAAAAGCAACCAGCATGTCTGAGTAACAAACACTGTTCAAGACAGAAACTTTATTTTCAGAACTCAAAAAGCTGTTAAAAACATCCCCTTCACAGCGACATTTTTATATCATGTCCTCCTTGCACCCTGATGCTGGCCGGTCCATGGTGACTGCTGGCGGACCCTGCATCTGGAGCTCCCGGTCCACTGATAATAGTGACCCGGGTGTCTTGGAGCTGGGGTCGGCGGTATGCCTTGCTCTGCTCCCCAAGGGCGCACCGGTCCGTGTGCGGCACGAGGGTCTGCCTGAGGTGACGCTGCGTGCTTCTTCACCTGCTCGAGTGCGCACCTGAAGCCAGTTGGAGCTGGGTGCTGCGTGAAACTGTGTCCTCACGCGTTTCACTGGTCTCAGTGCAAACCTCAGAGCTCAGAGCTGCTGGGCTGCAGCGGTGTAGAGAAGCCTGGTTCGTGCGCTCCTGAGTCCTCGTGATGGGAGTGCAGAGTGACACGGGCTTGTTGTCCGCACTCTGCAGCGGGGAGTCCACGTCTGAACAGCTGGGTCAGATCGCTCCCTCTGGCTGCTGTCTTGAGCTGCGAGTCCTCCTGCCAGCAGCGAGGATGGAGTCCGAGTGGTGCGTTCAGGGACCTCCACCAGCGCACGTGGCTCACCTGATGTCCTGGAGCGGCGAGAGGAGAGCGTCCTGCGGCCTGCTCTTCTGCGGCGTCGAGGCTGAGTGATGCGTTCAGGGACCCTCAGCCCGCACGCGTCTGCGCGACCCAACTTTAATGACCGGGAGCGCGTGGAGCAGCGAGTCTGTCCTGCGTCCTCAGGAGACGGCGCTCGTTGTGTCAGAGGCTGGAATGGAGCTGGTTCTGGATCTTCAGCTGGGCTGGGCCCAGCTCGTAGGTCGTGGCAGCCATGCCGTCGGTCACGACTTCTCCCTCGGTGGGGGTTCTGGCCGGCCCCGCGCACTTCAAAGAAGTGGCGCGACGCGGAGGCTAGACATCTCCGCAGGCGGAGGAAAAAGGCGAAACCGGGTCAGAACCTTCGGGAGGAACATGCCGGCCGGTGGAGGAAAAAGGCGAAACCGGGTCAGAACCTTCGGGAGGAACATGCCGGCCGGTGGAGGAAAAAGGCGAAACCGGGTCAGAACCTTCGGGAGGAACATGCCGGCCGGTGGAGGAAAAAGGCGAAACCGGGTCAGAACCTTCGGGAGGAACATGCCGGCCGCACTAGCTACCCCCTGTGGACGCGTAGACCGCCAGCTGCTTACCACAGGCTGTGCGGAGCGTCCACCTTCGGTTGAGCCTCCGGTGCCCAGTGGACAGGGGAGGTCAAACCGGAGCTCCTTTTTCTCCTCCTCAGGAGCTGGCAGGCAGAGCACGCAGTTCTGGACCACGGCCTGCTGTCCGTGTTGGACTCCAAAGCACCACTCAGAGTGGGTGCTGCTTGTCCTCCACCAGGATGAAGCAAGAATTCACATCCTGTGCATTTATTGAAGGTCGTTTAAAAAACATGTTGTTGTGATCTTCTTATCTTTCTTATGTAGAGTCTTCAGTTGGTGAAAAAATTTTGGGAGCAGTTCCTCGGTCGACAGGGGTTTTTATGGACCGAGGGCGGGGGCCCACAGCAGGTGGGCGTGGACTAGAAGTTTTCAATGTTGGTGCGAAGCACAGGGTAAACCCAAAAGGCGTGGCTTAAAGGGCTACGCCCACAGGAAATAGAACAGGACAAAGCTGACGCGTCGCGTGGTGATGACGCGTATTAAACACCGGGGCGTATTGTGTACGTTTTTTTCTTGTTTATTGTTAATAATTGGACAAAGCGTATTAAACACCGGAGCGTATTTTCCTCCGGTGAATACGGTAATTAATCCCTTTGGGTTTTGAAACAATTGGATATTTGAGTGCAGTTTATGAAGTTTCCAATGACACATTATGGTAAACAACGATAATATTTGAGCTCACCTGCAACCAAGCATATTATAGTTTTTGGAATGCAGCCCTGGCAAACCCACTACAGTATAGGGATAAGCGTGTGTGTATGATAATTAATGGATGGATAAATGTGTTCCTAATGTAATGTATTTGTCTTTAAAATATTAATTTCCATTAAAAAAATTGTAATAGGGATAAGCGTGCATGTATGATAATTAATGGATGGATAAATGTGTTCCTAATGTAATGTATTTGTCTTTAAAATATTAATTTCCATTCATTTTGTTGTTGTTGCGTGTTTTAATAGCGCCACTAGCGCCCCCTTAATCGCGCCACTTCAGTTCCGGATTGCAATAACCACTTCCGGGACTGACACCGGTCCGTGCTGCAGTCTGCAGCGATCTCTCTTTCTACCTTTCAGGTCGTGTGACCGGACATTACATCCAATAACACAGCAAGTTTGGACCATTGCAAAACTGTAAAAACCTACTTAGATTCTAAAAAAAATTAGCGAAAAAGCTTACTGTATTTTAATGGCCAGCCCCAGAGCCTCTGGCCAGCCCGAACCGACTATCAACTTCCGCGCCGCGGGTGTGACGTCACACGTTGACTATCCAATCAAAGCGGGTGAATAGCTGACATTTCCGTGTTGGTTGCGGTGAATACTCTTGGTGACGCGATTAGCATCAGGTCTCGCCAACTCAAAATCTGATTGGTTGAAGCAACAGCTTGGATAGCGCTGCAGTGAGAAGCGGAGCTGCGAGAGAAGGCTTCTAATCTACCTAGCAACAAGTAGTGGCTAAAATGTGATTGGTTAAAGGCTTAAATATTAAAATACACTCTGGAAGCAGAGCAAACAGGGAGGTAGCAATGAAAGGAAGCGGTCAGACCATTTGGGATTATTTAATACGTATTCATGGACAAAATATAATAAAAATAAAAAATATTAATTTTTAATTTTAATTTTAAATAATTTTAAGGCCTTCTCTGAAGGCCTTGCAGGCCCTGAGGGTCCACCACTGATATATATATATATACACATATATATATATAATATAATATATATATATATATATATATATGTATATATATATATATATATATATATATATATATATAT
>JBBPBX010005927.1:45178-70273 GCA_038048925.1 Garcialebias charrua
TGTATACTGTATATATATTTGTAGGTATGGGTATGTGTATTTATAGAAATCTACTGCAAGGTCATGAATATTATTAGTCTTTATGCATGTATGTTTTGTTGCTGTGTTCTGTCATGTGTTTTGCAGGATTGCGGACGGAGGTTGGGTGTGTTGGCCTTGTGCTCTTTTTGTGGATGATTGTTGTTTTGTTGTCTTACTTTCTCTTTTCTTTCTCTCTATAAAAAAATACATATTGGAGTGAGAGGATGGCTATAAGGTGAGAAGGGAGGCCATCTATAAATGGAAGAAAAAAAGAAGAAAAAAAAGACTCATCTCTTCAGACAGGCGTTTGGTTAACTTTGTACATTGTTTTATACAATCTCCTTCTCTGGTCAAGACATCCCCCTCTCCACCTCTGTTACAAATCTTGGAATAAAAATGGACTCTCATCTTACATTTGAAAATCACATTAAGCATCTGTTTAAAACCTGCTTCTTCCATCTTCGAAACATCTCCAGACTTCGCCCATCTCTGACTTTTTCTGATGCTGAGAAACTCGTCCATGCCTTTGTCTCCTCCAGGCTCGACTACTGCAACTCCCTGTTTATTGGTATCCCTGGCAAAAACATTCAGAAGCTTCAATATATTCAAAACAGTGCAGCTAGGATTCTGTTGAGAGTTCGCAAATTTGATCATATTACACCCATTCTCCATAACCTCCATTGGCTTCCTGTCACCTACAGAATTCAATATAAAACTGCTCTCATTACCCATCAATGCTTGCACGGCACTTCACCTGACTATCTAAAGGACATTCTTGCACCATATTCATCCACCCGGTCTCTACGATCACAGAACAGTAATTTCCTTCATATTCCTCGGACCAAATTGAGGACCATGGGAGACCGAGCATTCTGTGTGGCTGCCCCCCGCCTGTGGAACTCCCTCCCTGACGACCTGAGAGCTCCACAGTCACTGGTTGACTTTAAAAGCAGCATAAAGACCTTTCTTTTTAAGCAAGCCTATTCTGCCTCCACATGATTTTATCTTTGATCTTAGCTGATATCATTATTGATTTTACTTGATTTTATCACTTGTTTTATTTTATTTATTTTTTAAGCAAGCCTAATCTGCATCCACATGATTTTATCTTTGATCTTAGTCGATATTATTATTGATTTTATTTGTTTTATTTTGTTTTGCTTTGTTTTGCTTTGTAGCACTTTGAGATTTTTATTAATGAAAAGTGCATTATAAATGGAATTCATTATTATTATTATTATTATTATTTTTAGATCTTGTTATGTTTTACCTTTTTGTATAGTATTTCTGTGATTTTATGATTTTATTTTTCTGTGATTTTATGATTTTATTTTCCTTTTGTGAAGCACTTTGTGACTCTCATGTCTGTGAAATGTGCTATATAAATAAAACTTACTCACAATTAGACATTCATACACAGACACACTCACTCAGATCCACCCTCATCCTCACCCTCACTCACAGAAAGACAAACTATAACGACACGTTCCATTCATAATCCTGATGCACACTCTATACCCCCTAGGTCCAAGACATGTACTGTATCTGCCCCCTACATGGGGCAGCCCACACCCAAACCCAGGAGGTAGGCCCATTCATTCTGGGGTATAGAGTAGCCCACATCCAAGATTCGGCCCAATCTGTGCCCTGCCGACAGGACAGGACACCCGAGCCCAAGCAACCCCAGGGAGAGCGCAATGCCAGCCCCGCCCACAGCAAACCCTCAGGCCCCGAACCCTCCCATAGTCCAAGACAACACCCGACGGCCCGTCACCTTACCGGAATGGCCACCAGGGAACCAGGGGGTGGGGAAAAAAAATTAAAAATAAAATAAAATAAACAAATGAATAAAAATTAACAAACCTAGACCCCGACACACACACACACCCATCCTCAAATGTGCTGTTGATGTGTGTTGTTGTAAAGTGCACTTAAAAAAGGGAAAGAGAAGGAGCAAAGGCTGGCATAATGCCAGATTCCCCTCCACCCCAACTCTAACCCAGGCCCTTAACCCAGGGCGCATGCTGATTTTGAAGCAGAGGAGCAAAGTGCTGCATAACTTTGAGCCCTGTTAGCAGTTCTAACACGTTTACATGGAGGCGAGTGTGATCTGGCCACCTCGCTCCGACCGTCTGAGACAGACACGTCCCGCCCCAGCCCATCAGAGAAGCGATCTGTTAAACTGCAAAAAGGTGAAATCTATCAATCAAGTGTAATGTTGTTAATTTTAGTTGATTTATTTTAAATAAATGGTAGTGTCTCCTGGCATACCAAACTAAAATCAACGGCTCTATCACTAATGGCTTTATGGTTTATTTATCCATCATAAAGATCACAGAAATATTGGGTAAACTGAAAAAGAAAAGAATCCGTGAAATTACTATTCAATCTAAGTAAGTAATTAAAGCTGCTATATGTAACTTTTCTAACAATATATTTTTAAGATATTTCTTCACTCTGTCACTAGATTGATGTTAGAGAAGTAATCTCTGAAAAAAACTAAAAAAAAATATTGTCCCCTTGCTTCTCCAGGTGGTAAATAAGCATTTCTAAAAAGAAAAAGTGACCCGCCATTTTCCAGCCAATAAAAACAAAGTTTGTAACCAGCCAATAAAAACCGAGCTTGAATTTGAATCAGCCAATAAAAACAGAGCTTGAATTTGAATTTTAACAGACCACAAGGGGGCAGAGCCATATATGGCTCTGAGGGGGAGGGATCAGAATGCTTTGCTTGTTGAAATTTTTTCTAAGTGCTGATGTTCTACAGAAACTGCAGACTGAACCTTTAAGGTAGAGGGTGTCAGTTTAATATTGACCTCCCTCATATATCCTATATCTATATCACAGGGATGTGTGACGTGGGTCTGGAAATGGAGACTCCCTCCGCCAGCGTGAGGGGGTTCCCTCAGTAACGTAGAACGCATAGGCGTAGATCCTGGGGGGGTCGGGGGGGTCCGGACCCCCCCAATCTTGGGGAACTGGGGTCCGGACCCCCCCAATCTTGGGGAACTGTAGATTTGTCCCCCCAATAATTCAATAAAGGAAACTGTGTGTTTAAATAATATAAATATAAAAAGGCAAAAAAAGAAAAAAATCTGCCATTAATCTAAGAAAAAAAAAGGGAATTTTTGCCTCCCCCCCCTTCCAGGTTGGCAAATGGTTTAGTCCAATGTGTGTAGGATGAAACAACAAGCCGGAGGGTGGTAACGCTCAGAAGCTCCGGTTGAACTGCTTGAAGTGGGAAGCGAGCTGTGTCACTCACTGCCACACTTCCAGTAAGTATTTGCTCATGCAACTGAATAAGATGAAACACATTAGCAAAGAAAATCAGACTCTAGTTTTTGCTTCTCGTTACGCGACGTCTCATATTTCCGCCTGGCATTTTTTTACATGTTTTTCACTAGAAAATAGGAAGAAAATGTCCTATGGCCAAGTGCTTTAATCTTTACTTTTTTTAGTTTAAAACTGTGCATAAGGGTGTTGAAGTGTACAATCAGAGTTGTCAGAGTTAATCAATACTTTTTTTGTGTTGAAAACCGTGCGTAAGTGGTGTTAAAGTCTTTTCTTCGAGCGCTAAGTATCGAAGCTACAAGCTAATTTCGTCCGGCTTGCCGTAGTTTTGCCATCCGACGCATGCGCAAAACGCTGCGTTCCGTCGAAAGTTGTTGTTTTTTGTGTCGAAAGTTAAAGTAAGCGTTGGTCAGCTTTAAATCAGAGTTGTCAGATTTAATCTTTACTTTTTTTAGTTTAAAACTGTGCATAAGTGGTGTTAACTTTCAACACCACAAAAAACAACTTTCGACGGAACGCAGCGTTTTGCGCATGCGTCGGATGGCAAAACTACGGCAAGCCGGACAAAATTAGCTTGTAGCTTCGATACTTAGCGCTCGAAGAAAAGACTTTAAAGTAAGCGTTGGTCAGCTTTAAATCAGAGTTGTCAGATTTAATCTTTACTTTTTTTAGTTTAAAACTGTGCATAAGTGGTGTTAAAGTCTTCTTTGAAGTATTCTCCACTACAAACAGTGTTTGTGCTTTTTAATACAGTAGTTAACCAAGCAAGTCAAACGATGGCAGAAAAGAGAAAAAATGACATCCGATCATTTTTTAGACCAGGAACACGCCAAGTAAGGAAGAAATTAAATTAATACAAGTTTCTTAAAAAAAGGCACACATTTTTATGACATTATTTCATCATTGTGTTAGGAAAAGCAACAGAGAACAGACCTGGATGCAGAGAGGGAGGGACAGTCAGACAGAGTCATAGAATCACAGGTAAGTTTAAGTTTAATGCACTAATAAATGCAGTTTGATGGGAAGGTTCTCAGGAATTTGCTAAACCAAAAAAGGTTTAAAAATTAAGCAACTTATTCACAAGAACTGAAGTCCAATTGCTTTCTTATAAAGCTTTCTTTTTGGGGGGTTTTCTGCAAGTTTTATGAACCTCAATACTGTACTGTATTATAGTTGTCTTATTTAGACATTTATGGCAATGCTGTTTGTCTAGAAATATGTTTGGATAATTTTAAGTTATGAAAAACAACTTTTATTCTAGGAGACAAGCTGTTCAGAGCCAGGGAGAGTGGTGGCAGGGACAGAACCAGGGAACGAGTCAGAGCCAACTGTTTTTTTACGCTTTAGGATTTTGGGAAGGTGTTGTACCAGATTATCAATGACACAGAACACAGCAATCTATGAATACTGTTATGATCTCAAAAGGTAACCCAGTTGGTAACGAGACCCAGAACGACACAAGACAAAAAGGTGCAAAAGTAACAGTGTTTATTATTTACAGTGGGGAATAACTATTTACAAATGTACAAGGGTCCTCTGGATTTCCTGGAAGATGAAAAGGCAGACAGTCAGATGGGTTTGATCAGAAAGTTCTTCCAGGGTAATTGCTTTTGTTTGTTTATTGTTTCCTTACGGATGAAAAGAGGAGGATGATTCCAGAGTGTCCTAAAGTCCTTGAGATGGAGTCCCAGAGGGCAAGCGAGGCAGGCAAGTGGCTGGAGGACAAAGCACGACAAGCAGAGAGCTGGAACCAGGAGAATCCGAGGGCTGAGAACAAAACAAGCACAGGGTAAGTTTCTCTCAAATGTACTCACAAACTGGCTAGAGGCATAAATACCATGTGTGGCATAAAATGCTTCAGCGAAGAGTAGAACCAGACTGCAGCCTTAAGTAGAGCTCGTCAGGTAGATGACCGTCAGCTGTGGATGATTGGCGGCCATCTTGGAGCTGCAGCAGGTGCCACTCTTACAAATACAAGCCAAACTGAAATTTAAACAATATTTAGAGGGGACCTATTTTGAAAAATTCTCATTTTGCTACTTGTCATTATTTTTTGTCTACTGTTCTGCAGATTGAACACATAATTTTTTTACAAGAGTAATGAGTGTCACTATTGATTAATATTACTATTAAGACTACTAAATACATGCCATTTAAATCAATATTATTCTGCATAATATATGCATGCAGTTTGGATAAACTTCCCTCTGTACATTTTGCATTACATTTCACTGTAACTTTGCCGACCCCCCCAAAATTGCTCTTAAAAAAATTCCTTGTTTATGGTCCCCCCCAATAATGAGATGAAATCTACTCCCCTGGTAGAACGGTTCCCACGGAAGGGGGGACCTGAATCATCTGCCTTTTCTGACGCACAGGATCTATGCATAGACGGCAAACCAACACTGGGGAGGTCTCATATGAAGCAGACCGAGATGCATGACAACATGGGCGACCGCCATCATGTTAAGGAGACGCATTATGGACGCCTCCGTCACCACCCTTCTGGATCTGACGCGGGTCAGCTGAGCTGTCAGGTCGAGGGCTCTCTGCTGTGACAGACGAGCTCTCATTGTGCTAGAACTCAGCTCCACTCCCAGATAACAATAGTCTGAGCTGGGAGGGCGGAGCTCATTTCCCAGTTCACTGAAAACCCCAGGATTAGCAGATGTTCTGCTAGAGCCCTGGTCTTGATCGTGGCTTCTTCCCTGGACTTGCTCAGCAGCAGCAGATCGTTCAGATAAAGAGTACTGTATTCTCATCCCAACCATACGTAACAGCTGGATGACAGTTTCTGCGCACATCGAGAACATCCTGGGAGCGAGGGAATAGCCGAAAGGGGGCCTGTTGTACTCGAACTGGGCCCCTTTGAAGGAAAAATTGCAGGAACTTCCTGTGTTTGGGACAATGGGAATGTGCCAGTAAGCATCTCGCAGGTCAAAGGACGTGAACCAGACGTCCTGGTGGATGTTTCTCAATGGCTGTTTTATTGTCAGCATGTGAAACCCTCTCTCCACAATCGATTTGTTGAAGATGGACAAATCGAGGATTGGTCGCAATCCCCCTTTTTTTTGGTATGAGAAAATAACGGGAGTAAAAACCTGAGTTTTTCCTCCCCACCTGGCACCTTGGAGATCACTGCTTTCGTCAGCAGTTCCTGAATCTCTGACAGGAGGGAGGAGCGTTGCTCTGGGCATGACAGCACCATCTCCAATATTCCTCTGAATGGGGGTGGTTTTGTTGCAAATTGAAGTGCGCAACATTGCCTATGAGCGCGTTTATCCATTTGTCGAGTACACACATTTACTGCCATTGAGCGTGCCGCTCGGAGAACGGTCGTGCATGCTAGTGACGCGCCGTGCGCGTCATGGACGTCAACTACTCCAGGGCCCCTTCTTCCGTCACACGAGTGACCCATGGGGGCCCGTCCAGAAAGGGCTGGGCGGCCATCTCAATGATGCATTCCGTCTGCGGTTCCACAGCAAAAGAAAGCAAATTCTGTGGGTCCACAGCCAAAGTAAACAAACGTTGACACTAGGCGTTGTTTTCATTGCATGTGGCATGCCGCCTAAGCGGTAGCTCACGTCGCGTGACCGCCTTTGCGCTACGTCCCGTCTGTGGGTCAGCAACGGTGGTAAACAACGCCGAGGCGAAGCGCTATCCTTGCCGCATTATTCCTCTGAATGGGGGTGGTTTTGTTGCAAATTGAAGTGCGCAACATTGCCTTTTCTGACGCACAGGATCTATGCATAGACGGCAAACCAACACTGGGGAGGTCTCATATGAAGCAGACCGAGATGCATGACAACATGGGCGACCGCCATCATGTTAAGGAGACGCATTATGGACGCCTCCGTCACCACCCTTCTGGATCTGACGCGGGTCAGCTGAGCTGTCAGGTCGAGGGCTCTCTGCTGTGACAGACGAGCTCTCATTGTGCTAGAACTCAGCTCCACTCCCAGATAACAATAGTCTGAGCTGGGAGGGCGGAGCTCATTTCCCAGTTCACTGAAAACCCCAGGATTAGCAGATGTTCTGCTAGAGCCCTGGTCTTGATCGTGGCTTCTTCCCTGGACTTGCTAAGTAAACAAACGTTGACACTAGGCGTTGTTTTCATTGCATGTGGCATGCCGCCTAAGCGGTAGCTCACGTCGCGTGACCGCCTTTGCGCTACGTCCCGTCTGTGGGTCAGCAACGGTGGTAAACAACGCCGAGGCGAAGCGCTATCCTTGCCGCATTATTCCTCTGAATGGGGGTGGTTTTGTTGCAAATTGAAGTGCGCAACATTGCCTATGAGCGCGTCCATCCATTTGTCGAGTACACACATTTACTGCCATTGAGCGTGCCGCTCGGAGAACGGTCGTGCATGCTAGTGACGCGCCGTGCGCGTCATGGACGTCAACTACTCCAGGGCCCCTTCCTCCGTCACACGAGTGACCCATGGGGGCCCACGGTGGCCCACATTCACTCTGTGTGATGTGTCTCTTCGTGCTATGTTCAACGCTGCAACGAGCTTGCTCGAGCTGCAGATGGACGGCATCACTCCTGTATGTGTACCGCTGTGTCAACAGAGGTTTTGATGAGAGGTGATCAACCCTGCTGGGCAGCCTGAGCTGAACCAGGGGGATGTAACTCTGTTTGCGGCAGAGAGAGTTTTTTTTTTTTACCCAGCTCCATCTATGTAGCACATGGCTCATCAGGTGTGAAACAGGAGTTCTTTGTGACGTTGCTCCAGCTCTGGCGTCTCGTAAATAGCTGTTTATTAGAGATCGGCTTGTTATTGGTGGGAAGTGTGTGTGTGTCAGAGCTGCTGAGGGGCCATTCGGTCCAACAAACAGGCTCGAAGCAGGTGAGGAGGATCTGTTCTTAGAGGATGTGGGTGTTTTGTTTCAAAACAACAATCTACATCGCACACACTTGCCGTAACGAGTCATTTCTTCTGCTGTCGTCTGCGCTGCTGCTGGTGCTGTTGCTGCTGACTTCTCCAGCTCTGCGTCTGTGGAAGGCTTCTCTGAAAACGTTGGGCAGCACCTGGATGAGGAGGCGGTTACCGCTAGTCTCTGTTGGGAGGGGCCGGCGGCGGAGCTGAACGGGGGGCCGCTGCTGTAGTCGTGGAACACTGGTACTGCTGCCTCTGGAAGCGTTGGTATCTCCTGATCGTGTCAGGCAGGTCAGGAGAGGGGCTTGCATTTGATAGCGGAGCGGTCACAGGCATTAGAGAAAAAACCCAGGGGAGGTGGAGCATACGCTCAAACCTTGCCTCACGGGATGTGTAGGGCAGCGCTAAAAAAGCCTTCCCGCCAGATCATCCGATGGGACGGAGAAGGGAGAGGTGCATAAAAAATCCCTCAGCGCTAGCCCTGTCTCCTGAAGAACCCCGGGGAGGTGGAGCATACGCTCGAACCTTGCCTCTTGGGATGTTTAGAGCGGCACTAAAACAGCGTACCACGCACGCTTCATGCAGGCCAAAAAATAAAATGCTGCATATTAGCGTAAAAATAGTGGCCCCTATGATTGCGCTAAAAGCAGGCGTGCGCTTCCTGTAACTTTTCATGCAAAAAACAACGCCAAAAGGAACAATTTTCTTCTGGTCGATGTTTTAACTAAATGAATAAAACATCATTCATCACATCTTGCAGCCATTGTTGCTTGAAAAACTTCCCGGTGACATTTGGTAGCCGCGCCATGCTATTCTCCAGAGAGAGGAGGCCGGGGTTACTGTTAGCATCGCTTTAGCGGGCCTTAAGACAGATGCGTGCGTTCTGTAGCTTTTCATGCAGAAAACGATGCCACAAAGGACCGTTTTCTTCCTGGTCGTGGTTTAAAGTAATAAATAAAGATGACACTCACCGCTGATAAGGTTTCCAGATGACATCGTTAGCCGCCGTTACTCGCTCTCCATGTAGAGGAGAGACCCGTGCACCTAGCTAACATCGCCTTTTTCGGGTGAATGCGGTTTCATCGAGAACCAAAAAGGTGATGGCATTCAGAGCCAATCCTTGATGAAATCCCACCTCCACCTTGAAGCTATCTGTCACTCCTACAACACATCTCACCACTGTCCTGTTGTCCTCATACATGTCCTGTACTAGTCTAACATACTTTTCTGCCACTCCAGATTTCCTCATGCAATAGCACACCTCCTCTCTTGGCACCCTGTCATATGCTTTTTCTAAATCCACAAACACACAATGTAGTTCTTTCTGGCCCTCTCTATACTTCTCTATCAACATCCTCAAAGCAAAGATGGCTTCTGTGGTGCTCTTTCTTGGCATGAAACCATACTGCTGCTCACAGATAGTCACCTCTTGTCTAAGTCTTGCTTCCACAACTCTCTCCCAGATCTTCATCGTGTGGCTCATCAACTTAATTCCTCTGTAGTTGCTACAACTCTGTACATCACCCTTGTTCTTAAAAATGGGCACCAGCACACTTCTTCTCCATTCTTCAGGCATTTTCTCACCCTCAAATATTCCATTAAATATTTGAGTCAAAAACCTCACTGCCATCTCTCCAAGACATTTCCAAACCTCCACTGGTATGTCATCAGGTCCTACTGCCTTCCCCTTCTTCATTCTTTTCAGAGCTTTCCGGACTTCACCCTCACTAATCTTTCCCACTTCCTGGTCCACAGTTTCTATGACCTCTACTCTTCTTTCTCTTTCATTCTCTTCATTCATTAGCTCCTCAAAGTAATCCTTCCATCGTCCCATCACACTCTCCTCACTTGTTAGAACATTCCCATTCCCATCTTTATTAAGCCTAACCTGCTGAACATCCTTTCCAGACTGATCCCTCTGTCTTGCCAATCTGTACAAGTCCTTCTCACCCTCTTTAGTGTCCAGTCTCTCATACAACTCATTGTACGCCCTCTGCTTTGCCCTAGCTACCTCCCTTTTTGCTCTACATCCTATCTCCTTATATTCCTGTCTCCTCGCGTCCTCTCACCGTCATATTTTTTCTTGGCTAATCTCTTTCTTTGGATGGCATCCTGCACTTCACTATTCCACCACCAGGTTTCCTTATCATCCATTCTATGTCCAGATGATACACCAAGTAACTTCCTACCTGTCTCTCTAATTACTGTTGCTGTAGTAACCCAGTCACTTGGAAGCTCTTTCTTACCACCCAGAGCCTTTAACAGCTCGTCTCTGAATTTCTCACAACATTCTTCCTTCTTTAGCTTCCACCATTTGGTCTTCTTCTCTGATTTTACTCTTTTTCTCTTCTTCACAACAACAGTCATTCTACACACAACCATCCAATGCTGTCTGGCCACGCTATCCCCTGCCACAACTTTACAGTCTCCAATCTCCCTCAGGTTTCCTCTTCTACACAGAATGTAGTCGACCTGCGTAGTCCTTCCTCCACTCTTATCCACAATATTCCTACGCCCCATGATGCTTTGCGCGAAATGTGCACACGACTTCCGGTTGACCGGAAACACCGTTTGTTTACATGCAAGTAATACAGTTGAATACAGTCCAAACTTTGTTGTTTTAGTTCATTAAAAATGTGGGAACACCACTTGACAGAGCTAAGAAAGGACAGTATAACCATACCGCTCCCTGCTGGGGACGAAGGATGGGTGGACGATATGAAAAAGTGGCCGCAGATTACGTACAGTTGTATCTTTAACTACTTCCTAGAGTCGGCTGCTTCTGACGGTGAAGCGATGAAAAATCTGAAAAGCGCAGAGGCATATCAGTATTTACACAGCAATAAGGTCGGTGTCGTTTTGTTAAAAGAGGAGGGACACGATCTTATTTATCTTAAAGCAGACGTAGAGCCCAGCCAATGTCTGAAAGTCCCGCATCACCGAGCCTGGGTGTTAGTTTCAACATCAGGCATAATCCAGACTGCAGGTTGTTCATGCGTAGCAGGGCAAGGCAGGTCTTGCAGCCATGCAGCCGCGATTATGTGGAAGGTAAATGCTGTTAATCTTTTATTTTTATTAATTACTTTTATCATTTTTTGAAATGATAGTGTGCACCGCCACCTACTGGTTTATAATGTGGATGTTATTTTCATATCAGGTTGAGAACGCAGTCAGACAAGGAAAGACTGGGACATCGTGCACAGATGTGCAGAGGAAGTGGAATTCAGGCACAAAAAAAAATGTTGAGCTGAAGAAGGTGACACATATCCATTTTAAACGCCATAAAGCAGTCCACACCCATGAAGGCTTGGCAGCATCAACATCCAATCCGAGTGTGTCATCAGCTGAACCCAACGCCAAGGTTTTCAAGGATCATCAAGAATTTCAAAGTTATGTTAGTTCCTCTGTTATGGCCCCATTTTTTCAGCTGCAGACAAAAAGTCTTGCTCATCTGTGCTACACAGCAAACATTGAGAATGATCAGTCTTCTCAGAGACAGTGTGATCTGCAGATACCCCATACAGAGCACAGCACAACTTTAACCTGCAAAAAGTGTAGCACGTTTTATGAGACCTACGTTGAACTAAGTCCGTCTCAGGTTGAAAAGTTGTGCAGCGACACCCAGGTACAAAGTTCATCACAACTATGGCATGATGCAAGGAAGCTGCGACTGACAGCGAGCACGGCAAAGAGGGTGCCCAAACGGAGCACGACCAACCCTCAAAAATTCTTACATGAACACTTGCACCCCACCTTCAAAGGAAACACTGCAACTGCATATGGGAAAAAAAATGAGGACAAAGCCATACAAGTTATGAAGGATCAAGGGCACACTGTTGAGCGGAAAGGCCTGGTGGTGTGTCCTGACCAGCCGTGGTTTGGAGCAAGCCCGGATGGAATTTTGGACTCTGCGCAGCTCCTAGAGATCAAATGTCCACTTAAGAATTCCATGTCACTCACAGAGTTTCTGTCTCGGCCTAATTGTGACATCAAGCTCCTAGAAGATGGGAATTATCTCATTCTTCAAAATGGGCAAAGTGGTTACTACCTCCAGGTGAGTAAATATTGATCCTTTCGATCTATGAACTGGTGTGACTGGTATTTGTAAACCTCCGTTAAAACAAACCTTAAGACATATTTTTAATATTTGTTGTTCCAGGTTCAGCTGACCATGATGTGTCTGAGGCTGCAGAGCTGCAAGCTGGTTATCTGGACACCAACAGAACACCTGGCGTTGGATATTCCTTTTGACGCAGACTTTACAAACACACAGATGAAACACCTCAAGAGTTTTTACTTTTCACAAATGCTTCCCATACTGGTTGATGAATTTGTTACAAATAAGATTCAGCTCTGCAACAAATACATGGATCTCTTTAAAAATCAGTGAGCAGAGAAATATTATGTGTACTACATACACAACTAATCAACAGAAATGTTGTAAACCATGAAGAAAATAACGGTCTGTATATTTGGTTTTTTTTTTTCCTCATGTTTTATTAAAGACGTAGTACTACAAAACAATGTCCCGTTAACACATATTAACACATACAGTGAAATATTCATACATCACTATAAACATCTTTTTTACAATTTACATTTTTTTTAAGATGTCATACATTTACATTAAAATATTACCAACATTGTTGTATCTGTGCACATTTCAGCTGTTTTCTAGTTTACACATTAGGTTGTAACTGTTGTTTTCAGAAAAAGTTTGAATAAATGTGTTCTCCTAATCTATCCTATTTCTTTCTAATAATTACTGTCTTCTGTGTTGTCGCTGGAAATAAGCTCACCTCTTAAATTCACTAAGGATGCGCAAATCTTAATGATTTTGTCTATTTTTTGCACCAAGGTAATTGGTACTGTCTGCGAAAGAATCTTGTACACCTTCAGACGCCTTATTACCCGCTCAACATGAATGCGAGCATGAGCAATGCGGCGTGTGTGAGTGACCTCCTCACCGGTCAGCTGGCATCCTTTACGTGTGAATGCTGGAATGATTAGATTCACTCTGCGCTCCTCCATCAAGTCCCTGACTGTGAAACCACGGTCACCCATCACCTCATCTCCAGCACGTAGATAATCCAGAAACCCTGAGTTCTGTGTTATGTACCTGTCACTGCATTTGCCGCCATAAGCATCTGAAATAAACATAATAAATCCAGAGGGAGCAACAGCAACTAAGTATTTCACAGTGTTGTTGGAATAATAGTGACTGTATGATTCGCTTCTACTGTCCAAGTTTTTGGCTTTCTGCAAAACTGTCTCTGTGCAGTCAATTACACAGGTTGTTTTTAAAAACAGCTCTTTAAAAGGTTTTGGCAATGTTGCTTTGATTGTTTCACGAGGCAACCACACAACAAGATCCTTGGTGTGTTCAGACATTATGTCGATCCACATTCCAACAGTTTTGCTGACATTACCTTGAGATGTTTTAAACCGCCGTGCTAAATCAGCCATGACGAAGTTCTGTCTTAGTTTCATCAAAGTCATTAGGACTTGATCTACAACTGGCACTGATGATGAAACGGGAGCAAATTTCTGTAGGCACGATACAAGCCTGTGAAACGCAGTGAGTGGAATCCCAGTATACAAGAGGGAGTCTGCATCGCTCTGTAAGATGCTGTCTGATACTGGGGGTGGCAGTTCTGGGGATGGTGCACTCACTCCACATGTGATGCTGGACCTTTTTGAATAGCTGTGCTCCTCCATCCCTGGATCAGACCACTGTGTTTGGGCATCACAGGACAACGACGCAGATGCTGAGCACAGCTCCCCATTCTCATCCACCTCATCAGGCTCATCTGAAAGGTATTAATAACAAATACATTTATTAATGTAAGACACAACAAACTGGACACATTTTCAAAGATACACATTTTAAATTAATAGTAAGATTTTCCTTATTAATGCATCATACCTGACATTCTCAACACACTGTTTTCAATCCTTCTGAGGAACCGACGTTTCTTCTCCGGTTGTTTATCGTAGCCCAGCCATAGAGTAGGATGCGGGTTTTCCTCTGTCGGCCGTTTATCAATGAAGTGAAATGAGCACACATACAGCGTTTTGGGTGGTCTCTTCAAATTCAGGTTTTTCAGCCACCTTCTTCTTACGTCGTCATCTTTAGGTAGGCGATGGAAACCATACCGCTTTTCACAGGAACACTCTTTCTTTGTTTTGGGTGCGTGCTGAAAACACTGTTGTTTTAGCCACAGATTTAGCTTCGTCCGGTTGTTGGTGCAGCCGCGAACAGCACAGCAGGTACCTGAACCCCGGTAGGACATTTCTGTAAACGTTCCGTTTAAACAAAAGCTGTGTTTGCTCTGATAAAATGAATGAAAATAACTTTCAAAAACACCCGCGATCCATACTCCGCCTATGGAATACAGGCACTTCCGGTGTCGGACAGGAAGTACAGTGCACATTCGCTTCTACAGTGACACCCTCAGGAATATTGTGGATAGGTCACTCTATGTTCCTCCCTCTTTTGGAAATAGGTATTGACTACAGCCATTTCCATTCTCTTGGCAAAATCCACCACCATCTGTCCTTCCTGGTTTCTTTCCTTGACACCAAACCTACCCATCACTTCCTCATCCCCTCTGTTTCCTTCACCAACATGTCCATTCAGGTCTGCTCCAATCACCACTCTTTCCTCCCTGGGAATACTCTCTATCACTTCATCCAAATCTTTCCAAAATTTATCTTTCTCCTCCCCATCACATCCAACCTGTGGAGCATAACCACTGACTATGTTTAGCATCAGACCTTCTACTTCTACCTTCAGGCACATCACCCTATCTGACACTCTCTTCACCTCTACTACATTCTTTGCCAACTCCTCCTTCAGGACCACCCCTACTCCATTTCTCTTTCTATCCACACCATGGTAAAACAGTTTGAACCCTGCTCCAATGCTGCGGGCATTGCTGCCCTTCCACTTGGTCTCTTGGACATGTAACGCTTGTTATGGCTAGGCGCCTGACCACGGCCAGATATATTAATAGGCAGTCAGAAAAACAGTTCAGCTGAGGAGCCTGTTGTGTGAATAAAAACACCATCAGACAAGAAGTTTAAGTTTAAGGTATTTGTATTGTACATACTTAAGGTATTGATAAAATAATATTTGTACTGTAATAATAATAATAATTTTCTGAGTATAACCGATAGACAAAAAACACACAACAAAACATACAATGATTTCAACCAAGAGACAAAATACACAACAAAACAGACCCTGATTACCATACACCCAAGAGTTCTTTTTTTTCCCTATTTTAAATCAGTCCTTGATTCCGGATGAAGGAATTAATTGCTTGATTAATGGTCCATCAATCAATAATCCGGTTTACAGTTCATGATCCAGGGTAAATGTGTCCAGGAAAAACAATAATCTGGTGCAATTAAGTCCTACCGCACAGCTGCGGGGATCCTGTAGCTCGCCATCCTGGGTAGGAACAGGGGGTGAAAAAAAACCTGACCTAAACAAGGTCATAAATAAAACAAAAATTAGCATATTATATACACAGGACTAAACTTATCAAAAATAGTTAAACATTCACATAAAACAAATAATTCCAGCAAGTATTTTTTCAAGAATCATTCAATGAACTTCACTTCAAAGATCACATAATAATAATAATAATAATAATGAATTCAATTTATAACGCACTTTTCATTAATGAAAATCTCAAAGTGCTGTACATCAACAGTACAGTTCTAACCAACGTTTCAGATCAAATTAAAGTTACATATCTAATTAATGTTACAGGTCAAGGTTTAAAGTGCACTTCCAAGTTTTATCCCAATTTAATTCAGATAAGAGTCAATTTGTTTACTGTGATTGTAGTTTTCTTTATTTTCTTTTTGATAAGTGCAAATGCCTATTGCCAATGTGACGTGTGCTGCTGACCACTTGACCAGGTCACCCTTGTAAAAGAGATCTCGATCTCAACGGGCTCTACCTGGTTAAATAAAGGTGATTGATTGATTGAATTTAAGCTTAATTTACATCAGTATTGTTTCAATAAACAAATAGTAATTTCTTTTGTTGCGCAACTCAAAAGAAATTAACCAATTCCAGATTTCTAAAGGCCGTCAACAAATTTACTGAAAAGTAACTAAAATTGGCCTTAAAGGATGAAATTACAAAAATCAAAGGCTCTATTAATACTTTACGTATATATCTTCTATTCGGCCACAAACTCAAAAAAAAAAGAGAATGATCTTTTGATCACTAAGACCACTTTAAATCATAAATACATGGATGGAGTGGGCGTGTCGCCACCGTATTTCTATTTCATAAAAAGGAACCCAAATACTACGGTGGCCCTAAGGTGTAAATCAACAACATTAGAAAAAACGGAATTACATTTGAAAAAACACAACAAAAACAACAAAAACACTACGACATTTGAAAAAACAGAATTACATTTGAAAAAACGAAACTACATTTGAAAAAACACAACAACATTTGAAAAAACAGAATTACATTAAGCCAAACCGGAAGTGGCCAAAGCGGAAGTAGAAAAAAACAAATTACATTAAGCCAAACCGGAAGTGGCCAAAGCGGAAGTAGAAAAAAACACATTACATTAAGCCAAACCGGAAGTGGCCAAAGCGGAAGTGGCCCGAATCACATTAGGAAAAAAACGGAATTACATTTGGAAAAACACAACAAAAACAAGAAAAACACAACAACATTTGGAAAAACGAAATTACATTAAAACAAAGTATTGTTTTTTCCACTTTTTTTTTTTTTACTTTATTAACAACATAAAACCGAACACAGCACACACACACACACACACACACACACAAACAAACACACGGAGATACAGTTAGCATGCTATCCTTTAGCCTGTAAACTGTTTTGTTAGATTTTTCTACCTGGATTATTGAGCATGCATCAGGGTGTTTTGTTCAAGCTTAAAGAAGACATGACGCTGGAAGAACTCAGAAGGATCTTATTCAAGGTAATGAAGTTTTATTGACGTACATTTCAGTTTACATTGCTCGTGCGGCATTAGTAATGTGTTGTTTACACAACATGCTCATTGAAACGTTAAATGAAGCCCCCAATTTTGCAAACTATAAATATATTTGTCCACAGAGAACTAACCTAGTGTGTGTTAGTTAGCAAGTGTACCAGCGATTAGCTGTTTAAGTTGATGTAGCACAAATGCTAAAACAAGTTTCTTCAGTTTTAATATTTACACAGGGCAGCTGTTTAATCTGTGCTCGGCTTTAATCTGCCAGTCACCACAAATCTTTATATATTGGTTGCATGCTTTAAATCAACGAGGCTAGCCTGTATAAATAAAGGTTGAATGAATGAATGAAAAATGCACAGTAGTATTTAACTATAGATGACAACCTTTAGTTTGTTCAGACTCCCAAGTGATTTAATGTTTCCCTGGAGGTGTCGCAATTAATTAATAAATGACATTACTGTCAGCGTACAGTAAAATGTACAATGAAATTAGAATATCTATTATACATTAAGTAATAAAAGCAAACCAACTACATCACAGATGTACACACTACATATGTACACAGTACTTTATAAAAAAATATACTAGTGAAGCTAGAACAGTGGCAGTTCCAGCAGGTGTTAACTGTGAATGCACATCAAATTGTTTATTGTTTGTTTGTTTATTGAAATTCTATCACTGCTGTTCATTGTTCTTTAGTTTTAGCAGGTCGCTTTCGTAAATGAGCCCATGAGGTTCAAAAGATTTACCTGACTAAATAAAGGTTGAATGAATGTAAATACTGTTGTAAAGTACCCTGATGCATGCTCAATAATCCAGGTAGAAATGGATCAGTCTGTGCTCAGGTGTTATGAGCCCAGGTTGCTGACAGTGGCCTTCAAGTCCCCTGAATTATCATCACATCTTCCTCTTCATCCTGCAACTGTTGTAAAGTGTTCTCATATATACAATTGTCAAACACTGCTGTAAAAATATAACTTTATTTCATCCAATTTTCAGGTGGCGTGCAGGTGCCCATGGTTTCATCATGCTGCTCCCATGTTGGCTGCTGGACCTGCATGGCAGAATGAAAGAACGAACAGTGTTGCCCAAATTGTCAAGCTGATGGTATTAATAATAAGATGGTATTAAAGTGCTTTGGTCTTGCTGAGGTATTTTATGCACTTGAAAAAAACTCTGCAATTAATTTTGTAGACTTGATAATTGTTATGTACTTTCTTTTTTTTCCTGTTCTTCCATTACATTTAAACAATATTGTATTTGTGTGATGCTGACTTTAGTCATGATAAATCTTACAGTATTTCGTTTTTTTTTTTCAATGTACACATTTTTGTTTTTCTTGTCTATTTTTGTCTTCTATATCCATTTGGTATATGTGAATATTTGAAGTCAGCTATTCTGAAATAGTTACATCCAATATTTTTTGTTAAACAAACATCATTGTACAAAATAAAACAGTTCTATTACAGTTTATCGGTTGATTTACTTCGAACACTTTCTTTACCACCATGTTAACAAGTCTTAAACTGTTTCTCTTCCAGGTTTACACAGAATTTTTCCTCATTAAACCTTTATTTATACAAGGTTACTCTCATTGATCCACGAGGACTCCTCTTGTAGCTCTCGGCCTTGACCTCTCTAAATGGTTTTAATAATCTGTTGGAATCCTGGCAAAAAGCAATGCAGACATGTTCCTGTTTTTGATTTTATACATCTACCTTATAATGTTTTGCTAGTTTTGATACTTGGTTAAAACAAAATCTTTATTTCTCTCTTATGTTTGTTTATTGTTTAAGGAAATTCTACCATCGTTCTTTAGATTTTTATTAATGAAAAGTGCATTATAAATTGAATTCATTATTATTATTATTTAGTTTGTATTATTTAGTTTTAGTTAGTAGGTTGCTCTTGTAAATGAGTCCACGAGGCTGTATGGGATTTACCTGACTAAATAAAGGTTGAACGAATTGTAGATGAGACCTTTTTTAAACAAAAACCACAGATGAGGTACAGCCAACAATTGACAATAAAAATTTACGTCAACAAATTTTATTACAATTTACTGCTTTAATAGAATGTTCCAAACATTAAGATGGGGATTAAAGAATATATTTAAGGTTCAAATCACAGTATAAAACAAAACTAAACACATTTAACATTACAATAAAATGATTATGATAAATGACAATGTTCAGTCAGGTCATCTGGACAGTTTTTTTTTTCTGTCTCACAAAAAAAAAAAAATCCAGTTGACCTGACTGAACATAGTTGGATGATCAATATCAGTTTTCACTTTAAAAGGAGAATTAAGATAGGTTCAAATGCAGGTGCTGGTCATAAACTTAAATTATTGTGAAAAAGTTTATTTCAGTAAATTCATTCAAAAAGTGAAACTTGTATATTCATTCATTACACACAGACTGATGTATGAGCATGTACCATACAGCTTGAAATATATCAGTCTGTGTGCAATGAATGAATATAATCTACATGTTTCACTTTTTGAACAGAATTACTGAAATACATCAACTTTTTTCATGATGTTCTAATTTTATGACCAGCACCTGTAGTTTGTGTCTAAAACTTGGCTATGTCCAAGAGGGTGAAATACAGTTCTGAGGCTGATTGCCAGTCTTGTGGTCGCTGCAGTCCATTTTGTTCTACAGCCAGTTGCAGGTACTCCTCAATGAGTGGATCACCACACACATCAGTAGCTTGTGTTGCTTCAGGGAACACATCCAGTTCCGTCTCCTCAACAGCAAATACACAGTCCCTTGAACCATATCTGCAAAACAATAGAACAATAGAATTGAAGATGCAAATGTGAAGGATTATTTTTACATTTACTACAAATACTTTTACTGGCTTCATCAGTTCGTGATTTACAACTTTCACTGGAGCGGTTTGCAGCTGAGTGTGATACGGCCGGGATGAGGATCAGTTCCTCCAAATCCGAGGCCATGGTCTTGAGCCGGAAAAGGGTAGCATGCCCTCTCTGGGTCGGGGAGGAGGTCCTGCCCCAAGTGGAGGAGTTTAAGTATCTCGGGATCTTGTTCACGAATGAGGGAAAACTGGAGCGTGAGATCGATAGGCGGATAGGTGCAGCATCCGCAGTGAAGCGGGCGCTGTACCGGTCTGTCGTGGTGAAGAGAGAGCTGAGTCAAAAGGCAAAGCTCTCAATTTACCGATCGATCTACGTTCCCACCCTCATCTATGGTCATGAGCTTTGGGTTATGACCGAAAGAACAAGATCTCGGATACAAGCGGCTGAAATGAGTTTTCTCCGCAGGGTGGCTGGACTCTCCCTTAGAGATAGGGTGAGAAGCTCAGTCATCCGGGAGGGACTCGGAGTAGAGCCGCTGCTTCTCCACATCGAGAGGAGCCAGTTGAGGTGGCTCGGGCATCTGGTTAGGATGCCTCCTGGACGCCTCCCTGGTGAGGTGTTCCGGGCATGTCCCACCGGGAGGAGACCCAGAGGAAGACCCAGGATACGCTGGAGGGACTATGTCTCTCGGCTGGCCTGGGAACGCCTTGGGATTCCCCTGGAGGAGCTGCTCCAAGTGGCTGGGGAGAGGGAAGTCTGGGCCTCCCTACTTAGGCTGCTACCCCCGCAACCCGACAATAAGCGGAAGAAGATGGATGTATGGACAAATACTTTTAAATGTGGGAGTGGTGGCGCAGAGGTTAACAAGGTGAGCTTGAGATCGGAAGATCGCCAGTTCTTGCCCCGGTACAGACAACATCAAAAATGTGGGTGGGATAAGTGAAGCAGTCACACCTGTCTCCACCCTCATCTGCCCCACTCTGGGCCCTTGAGCAAGGCCCTTAACCTACACCATCTATTAACCTACACCATCTATTCCCCCGGGAACCCTAGATAGCAGCTCTCTGCTCCACACAGAGGGCTGTGGTAGCTCGGTGGTCTGTGGTTGTGTCAGGAAGGACATCCTGCGTAAAAACAATTGTCAAATCTTCGTGCGAATAGTTCACTGTGGTGACCCCTGACTAAGGCCCTGTTTACACGGACACTGTGTGGGGGAAACGGAACTTTTGGGTATGTTAATTAGGTTGAAAGTATTGCGTTGACATGGGCGAATTCTGTGGATACGACTCTCTCCCCCCCCCCCCCGTCCTCATGACTTTACTGTAGTTACCATGCTGGGCCATTAGATGGCGCTGTGATTTTTGGAACCTTCACTACTGCGCACGCGTGCTGCCTGAGGTAAACAAAGCACCGAGGCAGCCTGTTTTCCTCTCTGGCTAAAAGTTCAGCTACTACAAGTTGTTGTCAACAACTTAACAACAAGTTAAAGCTGGAATTTGGATAAGAGTCAACAGATTTGACACCAAGTGGGGCCGCTTCATCTAACAAGCTGCACACCAGTTGCTGACTGGACCGGAACCGAGTCAACATGTCTGACTTTAGTCCGTGAGAATCAGCTGATTTCCAGCAGCGCTACAAGGTAAACAATGTTCTTAATAATGTTTCCTTGTGTTTAGTTCAATCACAGAACAACCAACTGAGGTTTTATTTTTTATTTTTTCCTGCGAGGTCGAAGCTGTCGTTCCACGAAGCGAACCGGATGTGGGTCCAGTTTCCACCAGGATGAAAACAACAGAGTCCAGTTCATTAAAGTTCGGTTAACGTGTTTTTAAAAGTGTTCAATTTAATTCTCAGTGTTTGTGACATGAGTTTGTGGTGTTGAATAAATAAATAAATTAAAAATCAACCTGGTGTCTTCATTTTCAGCAGCATGTTAGGCATGACGTAACGAGTCCAGATAGCTTCATTTTGCTCAGATACATTTAAATATCTCCCACGCTAACATAAATACTGTGTTTATTATTGTTAAACTGTTAATATATAGCACATTTAGTATGTTATAGTGCAGCGTGACACGTGAAATGTCTGAATGCCTCGTTAACAGCGACAACTGGATCCAGGCAGCTGCTCTCTTCCAACACAGATGCAGGTAAGGTGTAGAATAATTAAATATGAGAATCAAAATATATTCCATCAGCTATAGTTCAGAAAGTGGTGTGTGTGTCCACTGTCCAGTCCACCGCCATTGTTAAAATGCCGGTTGTCTGCGCGTGCATGCTGCGTGCATGTGTTCAAACAAAAGCTCCACGGGAGATGTTTACATTATCAACGGGGGGTCAGCGAAAAAGTTCCACCTTGAGAGCAGGGTACGCGTATTTTGAGTGTAACCGCTACTTTCTCTTTGCGACTTTGCTTATCGCCTACACGACGCTGCTGGCCCCCCTCGATGACACCGATACTTTTCTGATCCTGCTCTCAAGGTGGAAGTTTTTCTCTGACCCCCCGCAGATAATGTAAACATCTCCCGTGGAGCTTTTGTTATCAACCACATGCGCGCAGCCCGCACGCGCGGACAGTGACATTTCACGTGTCACGTTGCAAAATATAACAGTTTAACAATAATAAACAGTATTTATGTTGGCGTGGGAGATGTAAATTTATCTGAACTACAGTATCTATCTGGACTCGTTACATTTTTTAAACAGTGCGTAACGTGCTGTGAAAATGAAGACACCAGGTTTATTTTTTATTTATTTATTTATTCAGCACCAAAGTTTAAACACAAACGCAGAGAATTAAACTGAACACACTATTAAAACACGTGAACCGAACTGTAACTACGTTAATGAACTGGACTCTTGCTGTGTGTTCATCTGGACCCATCAGAACCGCCGAACCGTCTGCCTGTTTGTTGGAACGACAGCTTCTCCACCTGACAGAAATAAATAAATAAATAAAAACTCAGTTGTTGTGTGATCAAAGTAAACACAAGCAAACATTATATTAAGAACGTTGATTTACCTGCTGTAAGTCAGCTGTTTATCACCGAGTAAAGTCCGGTTCTGGTCCACAGTCCACTCAGCGGTTATGGTCCACAGTCTCAGCGTCTGGTGTGCAGCTTGTTAGATGAAGCGAGTCCCACTGACTCAAATCTGTTGACTCTTATCCAAATTCCAGCTTTAACTTGTTGTTGGAGCCAAGATGGTGTAGTGGTTAGGGCGTTTGACTTGGGACCCGAAGGACGCGGGTTCGCGTCCCGGCCACTACACATCTTGGGGTGTCTATGAGTGCACACCTATTTCTCCAGCTCCCCGAGCGCCTTCTATGGCTGCTCACTGCACCGCCTGGTAGGTGGTTGGGTTAAATGCAGAGACGAATTTCGTCTGTGTATGGGAAACATACGCAGATGACAAGCTTAGACAATTATTATTATTATTATTATTAACTTGTTGACAACAACTTGTAGTTAGCTGATTTTAGCCAGAGAGGAAAACAGACGAGGCAGCTGCTCTGTTTACCTCAGGCAGCGCATGCGCAGTAGTGAAGGTTCCAAAAATCACAGCGCCATCTAAAGGCCCAGCATGGTAACTACAGTGAAATCATGAGGACGGGGTGTGGAGGGGGAGAGAGTCGTATCCACAGAATTCGACAGTGTCAACGCAAAACTTTTCACCTAATTAACATACCCAAAACATTCGTTTCCCCCACACAAGCCGTTTACGCATTGGCCGGCCCTCCCCGGCTCTCCCAGCTTCTAACCCGGGTTCGGCGTCTTCGCATTTACCTTTTCCGCCCGGGATCCACCCTTGTTCTGGAACCATCTTCACCGTGGTTCTTATCGGGCCGAGCCCGACAGAGCCAGTTTCAGCTCTCATTTGATTCGTTGTTTGCAGCAGGGGCGGGACTCATTCAAACAACCTCAGCGCGAGGGTTGAATTTCATTCAAATTTAACTACAGAAACGAGAAACCCCTAAAACAATTGTTAGCTGAATTAGTTTTTCTGAGTTAAATTTTTGTTAATAACTGATCACAAATCAGCTTATGTTACAACGTAAATAACACGAAGCGCACACCCATTTCCGCCTTTCAGCGCGACCTGAATGTCATTAAACAATAACTAATATTGTCTAACTGTTGCGCGCCGCCAGGGTTTTAAAATATAACGAATAATCTCTAACTTCTACGTGCAGCTAAAATGTCAGGAGGAGTGATTCCTATATGGGGAAGTTGGACACCTGAAAATTCAGTCTGTCCGAATAGCTCAACGAGTTAATGCGTTGTCGTTTTGACCGGGAGAAGTGGGTTCGCTTCCCGCCTGGGACAAAGTTATTTATTTTTTTATTTTTTTATTGGAGTAAATAAAAAGGAGTTTCTTAACCAAACAAACTCCTTTTTATTTAAAAGAAAATGTGAATAAAGAAAAAAAAAGTAAAATGACTTTGTCCCAGGCGGGAAGCGAACCCACTTCTCCCGGTCAAAAGAGCAGTGCTCTAACGCTTTGAGCTATACTCCGGACTGGATTTTCTGGTGTCCAACTTCCCCATATAGGAATCACTCCTCTTAACATTTAGCTGCACGTAAAAGTTAGAGATTATTCGTTATATTTTAAAACCCTGGCTGCGCGAAACAGTGACATTCAGGTCGCGCTGAAAGGCGGAAATGGGTGTGCGCTTCGTGTTATTTACGTTGTAACATAAGCTGATTTGTGATCAGTTATTAACAAAAATTAAACGCAGAAACACTAATATATATATATCCAGCTAACAATTTTTTTTTTGCCGAGTCTCCTCTCTTAAAACACGAACACTCCACCCACGTGAAGAGAGCACCCCACCCACTTCCAGAGAACTGCCCACCCACTTCAAGGCGGCTCTGCGGCAAATGCGTAATGAACGCAGGTGGCCCAGAGCCACCCAGGGGAGCCCCGGGCCATTGAGGGCTGGCCAATGCGTAAACGGCTACAGTGTCCGTGTAAACAGGGCCTAAGGGAGAAGCCGAAAGAAGAAGAAGAAAAAAACTACAAATACTTTTAAATATCAAATGTGTTTCATGACTTGTATGACACGTATGAGAGCAC
>JBBPBX010005928.1:0-14840 GCA_038048925.1 Garcialebias charrua
AACATTAGCTGTGTTCACAGGCAGGCCATCTGGCCGATTTATGTAAACAGTTTTCCTGGTGTCCGTCAAGAGTCTTTCTGCCTATGGAATTAAACTTCCATCTTTTATTTTGTTAGTTCAGCCAGTAGTCATTTAGGAGGTGGGTCAGATCCCGCCTCCCATATAATGGGCACTTCCTATTTGGAAGTTAGAGTTTCGAGGAGAACGAACTGTCAACCTGCTCTCTCCTCTGGAAAAGCTGGAGACGGCCCGGTCATGTGTCAACGACCCACGTCTCAGCTGGGATCATAGTAAAGCCTTACTTTGATCCATTCACTCCTTTCTGAAGAATTTGTTTTCTAAAGTTTTATTTTGAAAGTTCAACCAGTGCGATTGGAGTCTGTTCCTGCCGGTGAACGCGTGCTCCCGCTCGTCTGACCCAGTCATACACGCACGAAGTCATCTGGACGCTCACTGGACAACACAGTCCGTTAGTGTCCACAAACTTCTCAGTCCTCACCTCGCAAGACGTCTCGTCACCAGGTAAAGAGGCGTTGTTTGTATGCTGCACGTGTCGGAAGTACAGCTAAGATCCGTATGGGAAAGCTGCCACCCTGGTTGGTTCAAAGTAAACAACTTTAGTTAACTTAGCTCCAGAACTCCTTCCTCCTATTTCTTATTTTTCATAAGCTATTAATCTGTCAAGTAATGTGCCAACAGAAAGTTCCTAATTGTCTGTTTGTTTTAATTTGAATTCTTGTCAACGTAGTTATTAAATCAGAGCTAATATCGATACAAATGTTTAATGTAATTTTTGTGATAGTTTCAATAAAAGGTCTATTTTTTTGGTAGACCAATATAAATTGAAGTCTCCTGTGAAGTTACATTTCTGGCTAATCACAGTAAAAACAATTTAGTATCGGAAAAAGGAAGAACTCGCACTTTGGTGGCAGTTTGTGCAAGATTAAAGTCTGCTAAACTGCGCATCTACAATAATGATGGCTCAGTAAGTGTTTAAATACCTTACAAACCGCATTATTCTATTACAATTGGTGGCTCGTACGAGTTCCTAGAACGTTTATTAAGTTGTTTTGTGTAGCTTATTTTTGTTAACAGTGTTGTTGGCATTAGTTTACATCCTGGTTTTGGACTTGTAAGAATAGTTCTGGCTGGTGGAGTGTCAGAGATTGCTAATCGTGGCATTGTCTGGGGCGTTTTCCCGTTAGAATTATTTTTTTTCATTCACATTCGAACGTATGCTTGAAGCGGATGAGTGATAAATGTTGTGTCTGTGTTTGTGAGACGTTTCATTACGTGTCGCGAGGCTGCATGCATTTTTCATTGTTGTGACCGCCGCGTCACGATTCTGCATCATTCTATTACATCTGCGATTTATTGTTGAAGGTCTGTTTCACACATATGCTGCTCCATTAAGTGCCTTTTTCTGTTACAACGTGTGTTTGCCGAGGTTCGGGTAAAAAACCCACTCCGCTATTGGACCGGACTGTAGTCCGGTTCCGTTTGACGTAAAGTCCGTTGTTGTACACAGTTAGCGTGCTGCCTCCCCTGGGGACGTGGGAGTTAGCCTGGATGTGTTTGAGCTCATTTACAGAATTTTCTGCGGTGTAAAAATACGTTTATTTTGTGAAAGTGTGTCCAGAACTCTTTGGGTCAAGCTAGTAGTCGTTAGCATTACAGTGACAAAATGGCTGCTTAAAACGCTGTGATTGGTCCATTGTGTGTCGCGTTCAAGAACGTTGGTTTCTGTAGACTCTGGTTGTCAGATTCATTTATGTACACATTTCTGACGGTTTATTTGTGTTGTTTGAGTTCTATACGCGTGATATCGTCGAAGACTGGCTTAACCGCGGTGTTTTGCGATGTTTATGACTGTTTTAGAACGTTAAAAAGTCCGTTCCTCGCTAGAGTTCAAGAGACCGCAGGTCCGTGAACACACCGCTCGAACGGCACGTCGCACGTGGGCGGCGTTAGGTTTGGAAGACACAATTTCCCATGAACACTTGGGTTTTAGAACTACAGTTCTGTCTTCGCTGTGATTGGTCGATTACGCTGTAAGTGTTGACGCTTGCGCAGTGGGTGAAGCCCGCTCCTCGTCAACTTTCACTTCACAGCTGCTTGTCCCAGACAAGTTTCAGGCTTGTTTGTCCATTACTGTCATTGAAAAGACTGTTTAAACGCGGTGTTTTTGTGATTTTGATGGGTGGATTGAGTCTGTTGCTCTGTTGACTGCCGATCGCCATGTGACCAGGTCACGTGACACCGATTTTGCCGGTTTTATGAGGACCGACCTTATTTCTTTTAAACGCAGTTTAAAAGGTTTCACAGTTCAACCGATTTTGCTCGCATGAGTTCGTTTTTGTGAGCCTGGGGTTCTAGGGCTTATCACGTTACGCTTTAGATCTGTCTGATTGATGCTTTTCATCCGTTGTTGGATGTCTGTGTGGGCTAAAAGCTGCAGCTTCGCTCACTGGTGATAACAGCGCCTCTATAGCGGTCAGATAGAGAAATTACAGTCGCTGTGATAAACTCATTTCCAGCGCTGTGCCCCCTGCTGGTTACTAGAGAAGACGCAGTCTTCCTGTAATTTGTACATGTTTGGACGTTCCTGTTTTTAGACGGGGAACAGTTTGAAATATTGTACTCACAGCACACTTTATTTTGATTTTCGCAGAGAATCTAATGTTGATGGCAGAACAGTTACACAGATTTTAATACAGACATGTCTGTTTTTGATAAGCCTTGACACTTTTATCATCAAGTCTGTGCAAAACTATCTCTCTGTCCCTGTGTTTTTAAACTGCAAGTTTAAAATAACACACATGTGGCATTTTTTGTCTTGATTTTCACAAAATCACACAAAATACAGCCAATTTTGTTTGACCTTGTCACAGGTCGACAAATTAATAGGAATCACTGATTTTTTTTATTTAATTTCACATCCTGGCATCACATGGTGAGAATACACACTGTGAAATGAGACCCACGTTATTTGATTTTTCACAGAACATCAGTACAAAGATGGACGTTCAAACAGGTGCATCCTTTGATAGGCACTTAGCTGCAAAGAACGTCCTTCAGGAACCAGGTGAACATCCCCTGGTGTTTTACGACAGGCTCCTCTCTGTTTACACAGGGAATAAAACTGTACCTGGCTTAGAGGAAGATGCGGAGTTTAAAAATCGTTTCACTTTGAATCTGATACCTTTCATAATGAAATGTGTTCGCTTCAATGTTAATTGCAAAGAGAGTACCATGGCAGAAATTAAACAATGTGCTGTGGAATTTTTTGACATGCTCGAACAGCGAAAAACACCCTCAGTGGTGTGCCCAGGTCAAAAGGTCACATCCCACTCGCAGGAAGTAGAAGAGGTTCCCTCTCCTTCAAAGTGCGAGAGGTCACAGGTTTTTCATAATAACATACAACAGCATGGTGCTACGAGCTGTAGGAGTTCTGAACCCCCTGCCCCTCAGGTTGAAAACCTTGAGATGAGCAGAGAACCACACAAGGTAGGTGTTCGCCCTCCAGATGAACCCAGATGGTCCGGATCGGACCAAAAGAGTTCTCTCATGGATCTCACTGTTGGTGAAATTCGAAGGAGGTTGCATGGGAACCGTGAACTATTGAAAAATGGTCTGTCCCGACATGTGCCCCCGAGGAGCGGCCCTCCTGCCCATGCCCCTCGAACTGCACAGTTCGAGACATGCAAAGCGTCACACAAGCTCCAGATTATGGAAGCGGCGCCTCCGCGCGTGGACGTGACTGAGATTGTGAGTTGTTTGTCAAATGATTTGATTGTTACAGTGGTTGACCAAGCTGACACAACGTGTGACGTTGTCCTTGATGATAACACAAACAACGTTGTTCATCCTGATGAAGCGACGCGCAGCACTGCCTTTTGCAACAACTCAGTGCACACAGTTGACAACAACAACGTCAACACTGACATAGATGCTGACAGCAAACAAATTGCTGAAAATCCGCATCCTGAAGGTCATGAGGCAGACAGCCATCATGATGCTGACAGCTACGACGATTACACAGACAGAGTTACGCGTACACAGAGGTGTGTGCTTAAACCTAGAAGGTTTCTGTGTAAATTTATGAGAATGGGGCGCGCTAAGAAAGCTTACCTGCCACTCAGACTGGAAGGGGTCTTCGCGCGTGAGGCACTCCTGGATAGCGGCTCAGATGTGACTATCATGTCAGCCGAGCTGTTTGAGAGGCTACGGACCGCCGCTAACAGTGTTGGCAGAGAGATACCCCTGACAGAATGTGCTATAGAGTTGCAAGGACTCTCAGAAATGGGTACAACCCTGACAGCTATTGCCATGGTTCACATGCAGATGGGCGAGACGACAATTTGCCATCCGGTACATGTGTCTACGGTGGACTCCTTCCCATTTCTGGTCGGCCAAGATTTTATAAGTCGCTTTGAAGCGATTATAGATTATGGTAGTCAGACATTGTGGGCCACAGTGAGCAGTCCACTGCCATTCGTGGTACCTCCCCAAGGTCAGGACACTGACTGTCTAACAACAGGTACCGCTAAGGTCACAAGGGATTCCCAAACCGAGACCACAAACCCGGTAAGTGAACCTTCAACTACAGGTGAGACAGAGGAGACTCAACAATTGGACCAGACTCTGGCCCATCACGAGGACCTCCTCTGCGAGCTGACACCTTCAGCACTCACTGAGCACTACCTACCACCGGTAGAGGAAGGTGTGGAGATCCATGGGTCCCACACCGATGACGCTGTACTGTCCTGTGGGACGGGTAATTCGGCATACAGCCAAGCTTTCAGTGAGGTCTTGGTTCAAGGACATCTGAGCCCACGTGGTGACAGTCTACAACACGCTGACAGTCACTTGGACTTCATTGTTACTGATTTTGAGGACCCCTCCTCAAACAAAAGGGGGGCAGACTCACACTTCCTACCACAGGTAGAGGACGGTGTAGAGATCCAAGGATCACACACCGAGAACGCTGTGCTGTCCTCTGGGACAGGTAATTCAGTTATCATCCAAGCTTTCAATGAAACCTTGGTTCAAGAGCATTTGAATCTAGAACTACTCAGAGATGACATAGTTCTTACAGACTCAAAGAGCACCTCTTCATTCATGAAGTGGGAAGACATACATCACAACGACAGAGACACGCCTGCGATGGCGCCGACTGTTGTGACACACCTGCATTACGCAGAAAGAGGTAAACGTACAGAGGTACGTTGGCCGAAACCTATAAGGTTCCTGTACAAGGTTCCCCATAAACTGCGCGAACAGCTTAAACTAAACAATGGCATCCTAACTCGTGCCCATGGACGGACGTCCACACCCGTGCGCGTGGTCCCTCATGACCACAGGGGGGTGATGTTAGGCCATGCCCATGTCAAGGACAAAGATTTCAATAACCCCACAAACGACAAAGATCTCGCAAACTCAAAGACTTCATGGGAAAAGAAGGTCGTCCAAGCACAGGATAGTAAATAAACTAAACAGTTTAAACTATTCTAGTTGCGAAAAGAAACCGTTCCAACTAGAACTTAGAAACGCTAAGCATAAAACCCACAACAAAAACTAACCTTAACAACCGTTTAAATCTGCAGGATTTAATTGACATCGGTTATAAAGCTAAGAACTGTTTTTCTTGTGTGTGACACGTTGGAATCTGACGACCAGAGCGAGTTTGTTGTAGTGAAACGTTGTTTTTAGTTGCTTGATTGCTACTTTTGTTGTTATTGACGTTGTTATTGTTTTCTGAACACTCCCAGCCAAAAGAGGTTTTGATTGTTGATAAGTTGAAGACTTAAATGGATTTTAACTATGCCAACATGCTGTTCATTTTGTTAAAGATCTCAATCTTTGAAAAGTCATTGTAGATCAATACTACTTAAGGTACTATAATCTACACTGATCTCCCAATCATTTAGGTAGAACCGATTCGATCGTTTCTATTCTAGATCTATTCATTTTGATGAGTCTCGCCATAGACTTCAAAATTTATAGGGAATACCAAATCTTGCGTCGTTCGTCTAAAAGACAACAGACATTTAGACCAAACTAGTTTCATTTTTTTATTTTAGTTTAACCTAAACTAAATAATGAATGGAGGAATAGTTTGAATGAAGAGGCCTTCGTTACAGAAGCCCTCCACATTTCTATAGGTATAGATCCCTATTTCTGATTTTTACAGCATTGATCCACCCCTTAATTGGTAATTTTAGCTGATCTAATCCATGATAGCTTACATACCAGGTGCATATAGGTAAGGCTTAATGTAGAATCCCAATCATAAGCCCACCTAAAACCACATAATTGCATGACACATTGAACCAGGGTGGCACCGACTGGAAGCCATCCAGCCTGCAACCTTCGATGTGGGGACCTGCTGATCCAACGTTGGTCTTCAACCTTCATCCAAGGCCCGCCTCCTCTGCTTCAATCGAGGGATCCCCTCTACATGCTGATTAAAAACCATTCTTGCTGATGAAATCAATAACCCCCATCGTTGTGGATTTACCGTTGTGGATTATAAGACTTTGTTTCCAAGGGATCACAGACTCAGTTTTCCATGGGTTAACAGACTATGTTTTCCAAAGGATTGAAAGCTTACCGCAAAGGGATTACCTACGAACAGTATGGAATTTCCAAAACATTATGGGAGTATAATTTTGAACTTTTTGATTTTTTTTTCCACTTGCTGGATTGCATAGAGGTCAGAGACATTCGGTGGTATCCTTTCGTGTTGGAACTCATCTCCAAGGACAGGCGATGACTTCCAAAAAGGGGGACTGTAGTGATACACCTAGCCTCTGATATTTTAGGCTTGACCTTCATGTACACCTCTCTGCATCTCTCTGGAACTCTAAGTGTTACACCTTCTTGAGGCCCTCAAGGAGACAAATGGACACTTATATTTTTTACAATTATTATGAATTAATGGACACTAATTAATCAGATTGAACTTTCTCTTTAATGTGTGTTAATTCAGAATTGATCTACAGTATATTTTGTCATTTTAATGATGATCTGCTACTTTCATGAGCTTTGGCCTTCGGCTGGTTTTATTTCTGCAAAAGCAAGCAGGCTCTGATTCTAAGACACAGTTCAGGGTAAACTGTTAGCTGTTCAGCTTCCTTCTCTGTTTTGTCTGTGAAAGTTAGACATAACATTAGCTGTGTTCACAGGCAGGCCATCTGGCCGATTTATGTAAACAGTTTTCCTGGTGTCCGTCAAGAGTCTTTCTGCCTATGGAATTAAACTTCCATCTTTTATTTTGTTAGTTCAGCCAGTAGTCATTTAGGAGGTGGGTCAGATCCCGCCTCCCATATAATGGGCACTTCCTATTTGGAAGTTAGAGTTTCGAGGAGAACGAACTGTCAACCTGCTCTCTCCTCTGGAAAAGCTGGAGACGGCCCGGTCATGTGTCAACGACCCACGTCTCAGCTGGGATCATAGTAAAGCCTTACTTTGATCCATTCACTCCTTTCTGAAGAATTTGTTTTCTAAAGTTTTATTTTGAAAGTTCAACCAGTGCGATTGGAGTCTGTTCCTGCCGGTGAACGCGTGCTCCCGCTCGTCTGACCCAGTCATACACGCACGAAGTCATCTGGACGCTCACTGGACAACACAGTCCGTTAGTGTCCACAAACTTCTCAGTCCTCACCTCGCAAGACGTCTCGTCACCAGGTAAAGAGGCGTTGTTTGTATGCTGCACGTGTCGGAAGTACAGCTAAGATCCGTATGGGAAAGCTTGCCACCCTGGTTGGTTCAAAGTAAACAACTTTAGTTAACTTAGCTCCAGAACTCCTTCCTCCTATTTCTTATTTTTCATAAGCTATTAATCTGTCAAGTAATGTGCCAACAGAAAGTTCCTAATTGTCTGTTTGTTTTAATTTGAATTCTTGTCAACGTAGTTATTAAATCAGAGCTAATATCGATACAAATGTTTAATGTAATTCTTGTGATAGTTTCAATAAAAGGTCTATTTTTTTGGTAGACCAATATAAATTGAAGTCTCCTGTGAAGTTACATTCTTGTCTAATCACAGTAAAAACAATTTAGTATCGGAAAAAGGAAGAACTCGCACTTTGGTGGCAGTTTGTGCAAGATTAAAGTCTGCTAAACTGCGCATCTACAATAATGATGGCTCAGTAAGTGTTTAAATACCTTACAAACCGCATTATTCTATTACAGTCACATTACATAGTCTGTACACTCATAACCTGTATATATTTATACTTATAGCATATTCAAAGCAACTTATATATACACAATATTTTTTTTTTTTGCTAAGCACTTCTGGATGGATGCAAACTGGATTTCGTTGCTTTGTACTTGTGACATGTGAAATGACAATAAAGTTGAATTCTATTCTATTCTATTCTATTCTATTAAACAGTATTATAAATGGATTGAATCTGCCTTTGAGTAAATGGATTTAAATATGAACCTGACCACACTGAATTGGGTTTTTATTGGACCCAGTAGAGCTATACTGAAATAAGATATTTACTTTAAAATTTACTGATTCTTATAAATCTGACCATATTAAGCTTAGCATTGGGTTGAAATTATTTTGTTTAAGGTGGACTAACGAGAACTAAATATAAATCTAACTCCATCAAATTGGACTAGGATGGAATCTGTGTGTAGCATTTTGAAATTACCTTGATTTAACTGTACAGTATTTGGTTAGACTTCAATATAAATCTAACGTAATGTTTGTGGACACTTGTATTATATCAGTTAAATTTTTACTGTCAAATCAACAAAACTAAATTATAAACTACAGTACATGAAACATGAAACCCCTTTAATAAAGACAAACATGCAGTACCGCTCTTGTCCTGAGGGGGTGCACACAAGCCTGCAGACTCATTTATTTCTGTACTGACGCAGCATGGTGTTCATTAGTTAACGAGCAACAACTTCAGTTTGTTTTTGTGTTGCTCTGACATGCAACATATGCATTTATTTGTATATTTAAAATTTACAGTAAACTGGACATTAAATCAGTATTTGATGTGATAAGTTTGGGAAAAGAAGAAACAGCACATCTATTTTGTAAGGATTGAGCACTACATGACTGGAGGTAGGTATTTAAATAATTTGTTTAAACGTTTTTATCGTAGACATTATTAGTTGACACTGTGTTTGTGTAGGAAAGCTATTCTGGTCTATATGCAAAAGGAAACTGGACACAAATTACTATTTGTGGTTTATGTGGGAGGTGGTCTTCCTTGTTGCCAAACGAACATCCGGGGTAACAGGGAAGATCAAGTTTAAAAACAATCACTCTCAGGCCCTGTTTACACGGACACTGTGTGGGGGAAACTGAACTTTTGGGTATGTTAATTAGGTTGAAAGTTTTGCGTTGACATGGGCGAATTCTGTGGATACGACTCTCTCCCCCCCACCCCCCGTCCTCATGACTTTACTGTAGTTACCATGCTGGGCCATTAGATGGCGCTGTGATTTTTGGAACCTTCACTACTGCGCACGCGTGCTGCCTGGGGTAAACAGAGCAGACGAGGCAGCCTGTTTTCCTCTCTGGCTAAAAGTTCAGCTACTACAAGTTGTTGTCAACAAGTTAACAACAAGTTAAAGCTGGAATTTGGACAAGAGTCAACAGATTTGACACCAAGTGGGACCGCTTCATCTAACAAGCTGCACACCAGTTGCTGACTGGACCGGAACCGCGTCAACATGTCTGACTTTAGTCCGTGAGAATCAGCTGATTTCCAGCAGCGCTACAAGGTAAACAATGTTCTTAATAATGTTTCCTTGTGTTTAGTTCGATCACAGAACAACCAACTGAGGTTTTATTTTTATTTTTTTCCTGCGAGGTCGAAGCTGTTCCACGAAGCGGACCGGCGGTTCGGATCTGGGTCCAGTGTCCACCAGGATGAAAACAACAGAGTCCAGTTCATTAAAGTTCGGTTAACGTGTTTTTAAAAGTGTTCAATTTAATTCTCAGTGTTTGTGACATGAGTTTGTGGTGTTGAATAAACAAATAAATTAAAAATCAACCTGGTGTCTTCATTTTCAGCAGCATGTTAGGCATGACGTAACGAGTCCAGATAGCTTCATTTAGCTCAGATAAATTTAAATATCTCCCACGCTAACATAAATACTGTTTATTATTGTTAAACTGTTAATATATAGCACATTTAGTATGTTATAGTGCAGCGTGACACGTGAAATGTCCGACTGCCTTGTTAACAGACAACTGGATCCAGGCAGCTGTCTCTCTTCCAACACAGATGCAGGTAAGGTGTAGAATAATTAAATATGAGAATCAAAATATATTCCATCAGCTATAGAAAGTGGTGCGTGTGTCCACTGTCCAGTCCACCAGCTGTGGGCTGCAGGAAAAGCGCTCCCTGTTTTTATTTTTACTTTTTATTAGTTTTTATTAACATATAAAGTTAGAAAGACCGCAGCGGCTGCAGCCGAGCAACCGCAGCTGAAGCCAGCTGGTTGTCCCGCTCGAGCTGTCAATCATTTCAGTAGGCGTGTCAGCAAGTGACCAATCAGCGACCTCAGTTTGTCCCCTCGGCACGCAGCGGCTCAAATTACAACAAGGATTTGGAGCGAAAACGCGAGCATTTAACGTGAGAAAGAAAGCAGAGCTGTGCCAGCGAAGGCGTGCGCACAGAATGCGCGCGTAGAGTGGCGTACAGGCAGGACGCTCAGCTTTGCCGGAGCCTTAAGTCACATGAGCGTTCACACTGCAGTCGCTTTGAAAACATTCTGTTTTGCTACTTTGATACTGTATCTTTGTTTTAACTTGTTAAAAAAAATGTATTTCTCTCTTATGTTTGTCTATTGTTGATTGCTCAAGAAAAATCTACTGTTGCTGTTGTCATCATTCTTTAGTTTGTAGACAGATCTCTCTTGTAAATGAGTCCTTGAGGCTCAATGAGATTATCCTGCCTAAATAAAGGTTGAATGAATTAATGAAAAAAAAAAAACACGTCACGAACATGAAGTTCAGTGAAACTGCTATGAAAACTAGAGAAATTGCATTTCCTTCGAAAATGCAGTTTGAATGCTTATTTGAGAAAAAAACTTGCAGACAAACAGCTGAAGTTAGCTAAAAAAAAACTTGCTGAAATGTACAAACCAGATTCAAAAAAAGTTAGGACACTAAACAAATTGTGAATAAAAACTGAATGCAATAATGTGGAGGTGCCAACATCTAATATTTTATTCAGAATAGAACACAAATCACAGATCAAAAGTTTAAACTGAGAGAATGTATCATTTTAAGGGAAAACTATGTTGTTTCAAAATTTCATGGCGTCAACAAATCGCCAAAAAGTTGGGACAAGTCCATTTTTACCACTGTATGGCATCCCCCCTTCTTCTTACAACACTCAACAGACGTCTGGGGACAAAGGAGACCAGTTCTATTTCGTGTAAGCTCCGCCCTTTAAAAGCTATCGCTATTGGGTTTTACCCGCGCCTCGCGCCAAAACACTGAGAACTTCTAATCCATGCCCACCTGTTGTGAGTCCCACCCGGTCACGGTATAAAGCCGTCCCTGGACCGGTAGTCGGCTCCCGTTTTTCTTCACCCTAGCTAAGAACACGAAGGAACTTCAACACGTCTACTAAGAAATCTATCAAGATCTGCCCCGCGTGCGAGACGGGCTACATTTTGTTGTCGGACCAGGACGCCATCTGTGAGGGCTGCCTAGGAGCTGTCCATGCTCGGCAAGCCATGGACCCGCACTTCTCCTGCCCAGCCTGCACTTTTTTGACAGCTGAGGAGAAGCAACGCCGGTTGTGCCTCTTTTCCTCCGCGGAGGCAGAGTGCAAACCGAGGGAGGACGTGCCGGTCGGTGACCTTTTTGACGAGCTGGCTAAATACATGTCCTCCTACACGGAGACAGCTAGCAACCGAGACCCGTCCTCCCTTTATGGAGGTTCAGAGCTGGCCTCACTTTTTTGCTTTTTTCAACCAGAATTTGCTAGCAGTCGCACTCCGGCCTGTCCGCTAGAAGGTGCGGAGCAGACCCTGTCTTCCACCGAGGGAGTCGAAACAACTAGCGCCCGAGGTCCAGCCTGCTTGACCGGACGTCTGGACCCGATGCCGTCCCCGCGCTCCGAAGCCGGGTTGACAAACAGTCAGACGTTGTCTCCAGGAGTCGTGGACCCAACGCCGCCCTCAGTGGTCGCCCCGAGCGCTATGGGCTCCCACACCACTTTGCTCCATGTCCTCCCCGACATCATCGGGATGGCTGTGAGAGTCTGCAGGTTGGAGGTCCCTGAAGATAGCGGGAAGATTCGCCGCCCAACACAGAGGGCAGCTGGACCCAGTCTGGCCGGGTGTCCCAGCTGTGTCCTCCCTGCTTCAAAGCGTGGTCAGCGAACCCCTGAAGCTGAAGGCCCCCGTATCGTCCTATGTGTCCATCACCAAGGTCCAGGGGTTCACGGATCAGGTTTTCTCCACCATCCCACCACTGGAGCCAAGCCTGTCGGCGGTCTTCGGAGTGAGAGCGGCGAAGCACATCGGCAGTCGCATCACTCTGCCAGCAACAAATGACCAGCTCACTGCTAGGTTGACAGACAAAATTCACCAATGTTCATCCCAGTTGGGAGCTGAAATGAATAACATTGTGATGCTGGCCCTCAGCATTGCGGAAGAGACAAATCAGGACAAAATCGGCTCAGCAACGGACACGATCAAGAAACTCTGTGCGGCGCTCGCGACGTGCTCCGCTCGCATCTCATCCTGGGCGACACTGATTCAGAGACAAATGTGGTTGAAATTGTCTCCGCCAATCCCTGAAGATATAAAAAAAGAACTCTTAGAGGGTCCTATGTCTCCTAAGAGAATTTTTGGCCCTCATTTCCATTCAGTTTTTGAGCAACTTCGGTCGTCCTTGGAAGCCGTCGAACAGGTACGTAAGCATGCCGTTCCCTCCCGAGCGGACCCCCGTGCTGCTTGGGGACCTGTCCGTTGGCGAGAGAAGAACAGATCTGACCGCCAGCAGCAGTGAAGCACATCACCGCTCCAATGTTTGTCATGCCTCCTCCTCCAGCCCCAACCAAAGGACATCCATCCTAGTCTTTTCAGAGACCCGGGACATTCAGAGACAGGGGCCGGCAGTAGCCCTCTTGGCCGAGCCAGACTCAGGACACGAGGAAAATACATTTTTAAAAATGACAGTGTGCTAGGGATGTGTTTTCCGTATTAAGCAGTGTGTTTGGTGAGAAAAATAAAGAAACTGCCATAGAGAGCCGAGGTTTTCATTCAGACATGCTGAATTCACTGGGGTTTGTAAACACATCTCCTAAATTAAATAAAAAAGTTGACACGCAACTTTTCACAGGTGAACAGAAGATGAAAGTGTTTTGCTGTGAACAAACAGACAGCTGTGCTACAGGTGCTCGCAGAGAACTTTGCATGACCTCTGCAGCCCCGCCTCCCCATACATCAGGAGCCACAGCATGGTAAACCACACAAATGACACAGAGGTTTTTCTGTTTTCATACATTCAGTTAAATCCCATGAACCTGTTTTTAATGCAGCAGCTTTAAACAGAGGTTTCTTGTATCCTCTTTTTGTCAACCAGACTGAAGCGAGTACAAGCAGCGAACCGCCACAAAAGAAAACAAAAGCTGATAAACGCCTCTTTTCAGGTGAGCTTCCCATGGGTCAATGCGGACACTGTCCATGTGGCGGCGGTAGTGGCTCAGCTAATTTCACTCATGAGTCAAAACGCTCAGGCGCTTCCTCTCTTGAGGCGCAATGCAGCATGGAAGGAAGCTTGCACGTTAAACAAATGGTTAAATCATTTAATCTTTAAGGGTTACACCCTACAGTTTGCAAAAACACCTCCAAAATTCAACAGTGTTAGAAACACAGTTAACATCTCCAGAGCAAGGTGTAACTCTCCAATCAGAACTGAAAGAACTTTTACAAAAATACCTCATCTCCACAGTCCCCTCGGGGGAGGAGAAAGCTGGTTTTTACTCCAGGTATTTCTTGGTCCCAAAGAGATCAGGCGGACTAAGACTGATATTAGATCTGTCAGCCTTCAACAAGTTCATTGTGCAACGCCCCTTTCATATGCTTACGATAAAACGTACTCTCGAGTACATGATGCAAGGGGAATGGTTTGTGTCAATAGGAAGGATGCATATTTCCACATCTCAATAATAAACAAACATAGGAAGTTTCTCCGTTTCTCATTTCAGGGATTTTTTTTACCAGTTAAACCGCCTCCCCTTTGGGTATGTGCTCGCCCCGAACCTTTTCAAAGTGCATGGAGGCTGCACTCCACCCACTGCGAATGAAGAGTATGAGAATCCTATTTTATCTGGACGATCTCCTGCTTTTATCTCGTTCCAAGGAGGAAGCGGAGACACAAACAGCTGTTCTGGTGAAACACCACTCATCTGGGTTTCACCATAAACTGGGAAAAGAGTTCTGTAACTCCATCCCAGCAAATCACATTTCTGGGAGTAAATTTAAGCTCAATAAGCATGACAGCTGTCCTGTCGAATCAGAGAAAAGAGTCTCTGATGTCACTGCTTCAGCTTGTTCAGCCTCACAAGACATTGTCAACATTAACAATAATTAAATTATTAGGAATGATAGCTATGGCACACGTGGTAGTCCCGTTAGGATTATTACAGATGCGTCTGCTGCATAGATGGTACAACCGACAAAAAATTGACCTGGTGCATCACAAACTGTGCCTGGTCATGGTCCCACCGTCTGTGAAGGCAGACCTGATCCACTGGGGGAATCCCATGATTTTATTAGAAGGGGTTTCCTTGGGCAAGGTTACATCATTCACGTCAGTGTTCACAGATGTGTGCTTC
>JBBPBX010005928.1:15794-27608 GCA_038048925.1 Garcialebias charrua
TCACATCTTGAAGTTCCCAGCAGACTTTTTTTCGTTCTAGCAAAATGCTTAGAACTTAGTAGAAGATCTGAGAAAGAGAGGACTTGTCCCTTTCTCATTGGTCCAAAAAAGAACCAGTCGAGCAGTTCACTTGTTATCACGATTCAAGGTGAAATTCAGCAGAGGGAAATTGTTTAGGAAAAGTATCTGAGGGAGAAGACTTTCAGACGCTAGTTAGAGTTTTAGCAGAAACTCAACAAAAACAACTTCTGTGTAAGTCAGTTTGACCTTTTATCTAAACTTTGACACCCTTTCATTTGATCAAGTAACACAGTCATGCTTCACATTTAAAGAATAACAGCATATAACATATATCCTGAAAATGACAAAAGTTATTCTTTTGATTACATTAGAATAAAATCAAAGATAGAAATAGTCTCTTTTGGTGACTATGTTCTCAGATTACAACTAATGGAATAATTTGTAGTAAATGTCTTGCTTTACTGAGAGGTCAGTAAAGGTCATCACTGGACAGTTCAAAAACCTTAGTTTGACCCTGGGTAGGTCCACTACAGGAGCTTATACGAAATAGAACGTTGGTTACGTATTGTAACCCCAGATTCTATGAGCGTAAGGGTAGCCCTTTAAAAACTGGGCCTCACTGGCTCTCAATTGGCTGAAGAAAATAATATGCCTTTTGGGAGCCGACCACCGGTCTAGGGACGGCTTTAAACTGTGACCGGGTGGGGCCCACAACAGATGGGTGTGGACTAGAAGTTTTCAGTGTTTTGGTACGAGGCACGGGTAAAATCCAATGGCGATAGCTTTTAAAGGGCTACGCTTACACTCATAGAATCTGGGGTCACAATACGTAACCAACGTTTCTCAAGTTTAGAAGTAGGAATGCTCTCCCATTCATGTCTAATACAGGCCTCTAACTGTTCAATCATCTTGGGCCTTCTTTGTTGCACCTTCCTCTTTATGATGCACCAAATGTTCTCTATAAGTGAAAGAGCTGGACTGCAGGCTGGCTATTTCAGTACCCGGATCCTTCTTCTACATAGCCATGATGTTGTGATTGCTAAAGAATGTGGTCTGGCATTTTCTTGTTGAAAAATGCAGGGTCTTCCCTGAAAGAGATTACGTCACGATGGGAGCCTATGTTGTTCTAGAACCTGAGCATAGTTCTCTGCTTTAATGGTGCCTTTCCAGACATGTAAGCTGCCCATGCCACAAGCTCTCATGCAACCCCATACCATCATTGATACAGGCTTCTGAATGGAATGTTGATAACAACTTGGGCTATCCTTGTCCTCTGGTCCGGATGACATGGCGTCTTAGTGTTCCATATAGAACTTCAAATCATGACTCATCTGACCACAGGACAGTCTTCCATTTGCACACACTCCATTTTAAATTACCTCTGGCCCAGTGCAAACGTCTGAGCTTGTGGAGCTTGCTTAGAAATGGCTTCCTGTTTACACTGTGGAGTTTCAGCTGGCAACGCTGGATGGCACGGTGGATTGTGTTAACTGACGATGCTTTCTGGAAGTATTCCTGATCCCATTCTGTTATTTCCTTGACAGTGGCCTTCCTGTTTGAGGTGCAGTGACATTTAAGGGCCCGGAGATCACGTGCATCCAGTAGAGTTTTACGGCCTTGACCTTTACGCACAGCGATTGTTCCAGATTATCTGAATCTTTTGATGATGATATGCACGGTTGATGATGATAACATAAAATTCTTTGCTATTTTACGCTGGGTAACGAACACCATTCTGGTACTGTTGCACTATCTTTCTGCGCAACAATGGTGGGATTGGTGATCCTCTTACCATCTTGGCTTCTGAGAGACACTGACACTCTGAGAAGCTTTTTTTATACCCAATCATGTTGTCAATTGACCTAATTAGTGTTAATTGGTCTTCCAGCTGTTTGTTATATGATCAATTTTCTTTTTCCAGCCACTTATTGCTACTTGTCCCAACTTTTTTGTGATTTGTTGACACTGTGAAATTTTGAATCAACATAGTTTTCCTATAACATGTTACATTTACTTAGATTAAACTTTTGATCCGTCATCTACGTTCTATTACGAATAAAATATTGACATATGCCATCTCCACATCATTGCATTCAGTTTTTATTCACAATTTGTTTAGTGTCCCAACTTTTTTGGAATCCGTTTTGTAGCTGAAAAGTTGAAATTTGCACAAGGAAGCTGAAAGAAGCTGAAGCAGAACAAAATGTGAAAAGATTAGTAAAAGGTTGTAAACAGGTAAAGATTTGAAGGATGTAAAATGAGCTCAGTAGACTATATGCCACGGACTCCCGTTCCAGCACTTCCGTAGTCCTTACCCAGACGGCGCACTTCCGGTTGGCAGGAATGACTCGAACATAAATGAGTAAATACAATTAATAAAACATCTACATACACACCAATAATAACTCCATACACATATAAATCCATATAAATCTATGGCGACATTCCCCCTACGGATAGCCGCGATAAGTGGTCGCCCCAACCCCCCCTCCAACCCCCCCTCGGAACAGCTGTACCCACCGGTGGGCGGACACAATGGAACTCACTTGTAGTGCCAGTAGCTCGCAGCCGCTTCCCGTTTCGGGTCGTTGTTATGGTCTGCTACTAGGAGCTAACGCTAACAACAACGGCAAAGGATATGAACTGGAAATGGCGGATGTGGGTTGCATTTTACCGGAAGTACGTCACGACCCCCGTGGCATATAGTCTATTCATTTTCTATGAGAAAAAAGTCGCAAAAAAGGCTACATATTTCAAAAAGCTAAAGTTGCACCAATACCAAAAGTCATAGCAGGATTGTCCAGAAAGAGCTGAACGTTTTGATATGATTTGTTGAAATAGATTGAAAACTGCAGGAAGAGAATCTCGCCAAAAATGAATAGAAGAAAAATGGATCACAATAGTGTGAATGCTTCATAAACTTTCACACAACTAGAAAGTTCCTGGAAAAACTTTGACGGGGACTGCCACATTGTAGCCATTTTTAACTTTTGATTTGACAGCACAGTGTTGGAGTCGCTCATCTACCACCATACCAAATTTCAGCTCAATATTGAAAACAAATCGAGTTATAGTAATATTTTAATAACTAAGTTATAGTCATGTTAGAGTTTTCTGAGGTACCTGTAGCAGCCACCTTGAACTAAAATGGCTCCAAAAGTTAATCAGTGTTTTGTTCAGGGACCACTCCACTCTAGGTCATGTGACGTTCCGGTGGCATTTAGAAGCTAAGAGTTCTGTCAGTATTTTTGAATGCAAAAAATGGCGTTTTTCTTTGCAAACTACGTTGCCATGGTAACTCGAAATGCCAATTCAACTAATAGCACACATCACAATGCCGAGCCAGTCATTTTGATGTAACATTGTGGGGGTGCACATTGCAGTTCGGGCTACAAAGAGTAAGATGTAAAGTTAAGAAACCCTTGTCAGGTGGATAATAATAGGTGCTGCCTTTATAGGTAGTTCCCCCCCAAAAAAGTATTTCATCGCAATTTCTCATCAAATTTGATTCAGTAAGCCAATGAGCCCAAAGAGATATTCTGTTTAATTTTTTTATATTGCAAAGTTGCCACAAAAATGATCATTTAGCCAGCTTTTATGAAGTGCAGCTGTTTTCCTCTGCCAGGATCATTGCTCATGTTCCATATCCAGAGATAAAGCTGTTTAAGCAACAAACACACTCTGTCTACATCCAGCGACGCCACAGGAAGGATTTGTATGTGGAGAAAGTAAAGGAGACTCGCACACTTTTGACCTCATTAAATTATTTACATATCCCCATATGCCACCCAAACCTTCAGTGGGGGCGTGGAGAAGGGGGGCACATGAAGGACGAGTCTGGGCAGAGGCGAGCGAGGCAGAAGCAGAGATCGCTCTCCTCTGACCTGGCACTCGGTGAGAGAAAGTTCAATGACACGCAGGGAGGGAAGGCGCAACTGACCAGCGGGGATTAGCCAATCAGAGCGTCAGAAGAGCAGCCAGCTGTTGATTCTGGCTGCAGTGAAAAGAGGCTCGGAGCAGGTGGTGCAGCCCGATGCCAGCGGCGCTGCAGAGGAGGGCAAGGAGACGACAATAAAATGGACCTATCCTCACATGTTACGAGTGTTTTCACTGCCTTTTTTTTTACTCTTCCACTGAGACGTTTTTCACCCACAATTTATTTATCATTGCACATACATTCCAAGGAATAAACGTCTCTAAATCAAGAAGACTGCATTAAAAATGACGTTAGCTAAATTATGTTTAAAGATTTAATGTGAACACTAACAGTGCGAACATTTATGAAGCGTTCACACTGTTGTGATCCGTTTTTTCTTCCGTACTTTTTTCAGCATCTTTCTATAGGCGTAGCCAGGATTTTATGAGGGGCGGTTCGTTTGAAGAAAAAGTGGACCTGTAGGACTACTCTGATTGGTTCATTGGGTGGTACACGTTACTTCAAACGTGTAAACAAGCTAATTACTGTAGCTAGCTAGTTAAAACACTGCTGTGTGAGGTAAATCTGTGTTACCAAATAGGTGGTTGTGGTTGTGAGTGGAGAAAGAGCAACACACTGAGAGGGGAATAGCGTGTGTGTCCAGTCTTCTATTCAGAACTCATCCCAGAGACACGAATGAACACTTTGGTACTCCAAGTCCCGCCCGAACATACACTGAAAAAAAAATAAATACACCACCGAAGAAGAACGAAACACATCATCCTCTTAAAGGCACAGTACCACTCCTTATTATACGGTACTACTTAAAATACACAAATGAACAGTTGAATTAAAAACCACAATGTAATTTTACCGTTTGAAACCACCGTGTTGCCTTCCAAGCCAGGACAGAGTGAAAGTTGTCTTCACCTCACAGTTCTATATCTCGCGGGAGTTGTAGGTGGGAATTCATAGGCAAAGTGAGCGGTTCGTTCGAACCCCCCCTGGCTACTCGCATGTTCTCGTTTCACGATTTTTGTGTTATTTCAACAAATCATAAATCAAAAGGTTCAGCTCTTTCAGGACAACCCTGCCTTGACGTTTGGTATTGGTGCAACTTTAGCTTTTTGAAATATTTAGCCTTTTCTGCCATTTCCTTTTCCTCATAGAAAATGAACTGAGCTCATTTGACCTTAAATTTTTAGCTGTTTACAACCATTTACTGCTCCTTTCACATTTTGTTCTGCTTCAGCTTCTTTCAGCTTCCTCGTGCAAATTTAAACCTCTTTCAGCTACTTTCATCTGTTTTTCAGCTGTTTTGTGCTCCTTGCAGATTATTTCTTCTAACTACAAAGAATGTGTTTCTTCTAACGTATTTCTGCTAATTGCAGCTTATAGCTTTCAGTTGATGTATGCAAGTTCAAGCTTTTTCTGCTACTATTTAGCTGTTTTTATTATACTTTTAGATTTTTCAGCTAATACTACGTTTTTTGCACTCATTTAAACTTTTATCATCCCAATTTAGCAAAAATGTGATCTTTCCGTGCACTTCCTTTAGTCGAGTTTAAGCTTCTTTCTGCTTGTTTTAGCTACTTTTCAGCAAAAAATTTATTTCAGCTTTTTTCTGAAAATTCCCACTCGTGCACATTTATGCTTCTTTCAGTCTAATTGGACAAACGTGTTTACTTTGTTCTACTATTTTAAGCTGTTCTACCCTTTCAGCTAGTTTTTAGGAAATAGTTTTAGCATTTTTAAATAATTTCAGAAAAAAAAATCTAGTTTTTTGTGGTAGTTTCTGCTACTTTCAGCTTAAACAACTTCTGCAAATTTCAGCTTGTTTTTTCTGCTTTCAGCTTATTTCAGCTATTTTCAGCTATTTATTTTTTGCTATTTCAGCTACTATTCGCTGTTTTGTGCTGAATTTAGATTTTTCAGCTAATTCCATTTTCTTTGCTTATTTCAGCTCCTTCCACTTCTTTCTGGTATTTTAAGCGTCTTTCTGTATTTTCAGCTACTTTTCAGCTACTTTTTGCTAATTCCAGCTTGTTTTACTAATTTCCTAATTTGTGTGCTCATTTCAGCTTATTTAAACATAATTCAGCAAATATGCATTCTGCTGTCTTCTGCCAATGTAGGCTTGTTCTTCCATTTCAGCTACATTCAATCATTTTTTAGCTAATTTCAGCTGTTTTTCAGCCAGATATTAAGCAATAAGCATTCACGCTGCATTTTTGCATGCAGGAAATGCAGTTTCTCTAGTTTACAGTTTGTGTTTAGTTTCTACTACTTTCAGCCTTATTAACTTATTTCTGCTAATTCCAGCTTGTTGTGCTTCTTTCAGCCTAGTTCTGCTATTTTCAGCTTTTTCTGCTATTTCAGCTACTATAATTTAGATTTTTTAACTAATTTCACATTTTTTGCACTAATTTAAACTTTCATCCACCTAATTTAGCAAAAATGTGCTCTTTCCACTTCCTTTTGGCAAATTTGGCTTATTTCTGCTTGGTTTAGCTACTTTTCAGTTGTTTTTTTTATATTTTGGCTTTTTTTATGTTTAAAATTTCCACTTTCTTGTGCTCATTTCTGCTTATTTCAGCCTAATTGGAAAAACAGCTAGTTTTTAGCATTTTTTTTTATAGCTAATTTAGTTGTTTTCAGATAAGTTAAAAAATTTCTGCTACTTTCAGTCCAATTAACTTATTTTTGCTAACTTCAGCTTGTTATGCTCCTTTCAGCTTATTTATACTATTTTCAGCTTTTTCTGCTATTTCGGCTACTGTTTAGCTGTTTTGTGCTAACATTAGATTTTTCAGCTATTTCCACATTTTTTGGATCTTATTTCAGCTCCTTCCACTTCTTTCTGGTATTTTAAGCTTCTATGTGTTTTCAGCTACTTTTCAGCTAGTTTTTGCTAATTCCAGCGTGCTGTACTAATTTACTAATTTGTGTGCTCTTTTCAGCCTATTTAAACCTAATTAGCAATTATGCTTTCATTCTGCTTTCTTCTGCTAATGTAGGCTTGTTCTTCCATTTCAGCTACATTTCATCTTTTTATTTAGCTAATCTCAGCTGTTTTTCAGCCAGTTATTAAGCAATAAGCATCCACGCTGCATTTTTGCAGGAAATACAGTTTCTCTAGTTTACAGTTTTTGTTTTTGCGTCCATTTGGTGATTTACTACATCTCCCAGAATGCCCAGAGAATAATAATAATAATGTCCTTTTTTGTCATCTGTGTATGTTTCCCATACACAGACGAAATTCGTCTCTGCATTTAACCCAACCACCACCAGGTGGTGCAGTGAGCAGCCATAGAAAGCGCCCGGGGAGCTGGAGAATTAGGTGTGCACTCATAGACACCCCAAGGTGTGTAGTGGCCGGGGCGCGAACCCGCGTCCTTCGGGTCCCAAGTCGGAAGCCCTGCCACTACACCATCTTGGCCCCGATGCAAGTGCATTTGGAGCATAATATGAACCTCTCCACAGTTAGCATATTTTTTTTATTCTTTTGAGTCTGTATTGGATAAACTGAAGGTGAATTCCTGTGTGTAGCTGCAGGGATGATGTGTAAGTCAACTCACTCTCTTTGTATGAAAACAGCAGCTGCAGAGCTTCACAAAGACAACAGTAGGCGTGTTTCCATCAAGGTTTCTAGGTGCGCATTATGAAGCATCGCATCAGAAAAGCTAAATGGAAACGGCATAATTCGAGTTAACTTCCTCTAAGTCGCTCTAAAGTTTATACGCTCGCTTGAGGTAGTTTTTGGGGAGTCGATTCAGAGCTGAGTCGGCTAAACGACAGATGGAAACAGATTAGCCGACTCAGTTCTGCCGCAGCGAACATTCACGTCACGTGACTGATCAGCTGTTTCCGCTCCGGACAACATGTAACATCGCTAAAACTAGTTGGCATGACAGAATAAATACAACTTGCCCGATAGCAACACATACCTGAAATATTCTCTCCATTTTGCCGAGATGTCTGTTTTCAAACGCTACTTCCTGTTTACTGTGGAAGTGCGTAACGCTGACGTCTGACGTATGGCGCTGACGTGTGACGTAATGACGCTGACGTCTGACGTAGAGACGCTTTGCGTGGCATTGCAGATGCGCTTCAAGCCAGTTTAATGGAAACACTTCTGATCCTCATAATTTTAATTTACATTTTAGCGAAATTTTCTAAAATTCGCTCAAAAATCGAATTTAAATTGGATGGAAACATAGTTATTGCTCCAACGTTCAGAGGTGGTTCAATGCACCTTGGAGGGGTTGGACAGCTCTGGAAGAACCCCTGCTTGGAGTTTTATTAATTTGCATTTATGGTTTGATGAGCTTCAATAAAAGACCCCGTTTGGCAGCAACAAACCAAACTCCTGCAGAGAGCTGGGACGCAAACAGAAGTCCATCTAATTGTTTTTAAAAGCAGCTTGACATGAAAGAGACACAACAGAATGTTCAGAGTTTTATTTTTAGTCATTTCCACCCCCCAAAAAATATATATGTTGATGAGTCTCCTGTTAGCTGTGTGGTAGTTGTCACTGATCATCTCAATAAAGTTTCCTTCAAATGTTTCCAGGTTAAACTGTCAACATAATGTCCTGGAGAAAAATCCACTGTCGTCATGTTGGTTACAGAGGACACCCCAGCTTCTGTGTGTACAAAACCCTAAACATCTGATGGGAAACGTTCGTTTGGTTCAAAATGTTCCGTGTTTCTGTTGTAGACTGAGCTGTTTTCATCAGCACTTACATCAGGGATGAAATATGACGTGCACATAAAATAATATTTTAATGGAAGCCGTTTCAAAAGGAGGAAGTTGGAGGGCTTTTTTCTTCCTTGTATAAATCTTTTATACAAATACAAGCAAGATGGGTGAACAAAGGGCACCGTGATCCAGTTAAAGTACATTTCTCCCGCTCTCTGTTTTTCTACTTATGCGGAGAAAATGAATACATTGAGTTTTGCCTGTTTTGGAGGCTACAAATACATTTACAGTACTCTGCTGAAATGTTGTTTTGGTGCTTAAATTTTAAAGGGCCTGTCTGGTGATTTTTGAAGTGATTTTCAAGCAGTTATTAATAATAGGGATGCACAATATTGGATTTTTTTTGTCCGATATCCGATATGCCAATATGTTAAAACTTATTTGGCCAATAACCAATACCAATACAGATATTTTCCCCCTAGGCCTACTTACAGAGACTACATAGCTTTCTCTGCGGTGTATTTAAAATACTACATTATTCTGCATGGTCTTTGTCAATTTGACCTGCTACCAAATGCAGATGACAAAAAAAACGGGACTGAAAATGATGTAACTCTTCAACTTGGATTATGTTTAATGTCAAATTTATTCATGACATTTACTCTCTTTAACACAATGACAAACAGTCATCCAGTTCCATATACTGTATGCAGGTAGTCCTCGACTTACGGTGTTTTGCGGTTACAAAGTTTCACGGTTACGACGCATCTTCCATTAAAAAAATATATATAAAAGTATTTTGAAATTTTATTTTGAAAAGCTGAGTTACGCAGTTTCCGATTTCCGGTTTTACGGCGTAAACGTAGCAGCGGAGGAATAGTGCCCTGTACTCTCTAAAAAAGCTAATTCTGGTCCTCTGGACATTCAAAAACAAAACAAAACTGTACTGTGAACGCGGTTTTACGTCGTAAACGAATGCAGAATACGGAGGAGGGACGGAGGAAAGGCTTCACCAGCATCCCAGTAGGAATTTAACTCTTTTTTACCTTCATTATGGCTTCCAAATGTATGGGGAGTGGTGGCGCAGAGGTTAAGCTTGTGATCGGAAGATCGCCGGTTCAAGCCCCGGTACCGACAACATACAAAAAATGTGGGTGGGATAAGTGAAGCAGTTACACCTGTCTCCACCCTCATCTGCCCCACTGGGCCCTTGAGCAAAGCCCTTAACCCACACCATCAACTCCCCGGGCACCCTAGATGTCAGCTCTCTGCTCCACACAGAGGGCTGTGGTAACTCGGTGGTCTGTGGTTGTGTCAGGAAGGGCATCCGGCGTAAAAACAATTGCCAAATCTTCATGCGACTAGCTCGCTGTGGCGACCCCTGACAAAGGGAGAAGCTGAAAGACGAAAAAAAGGCTTCCAAATATATGTGTTTTTTGATAATTATGTAGGGTACTGTGTAAGGATAGGTGTTACGTGGGCACACTTTTTTCAGTCTTTTGTTTGTTTGTTATTTTTATTTTTGGCACCTTTTTGACAGTTCACTGGTGAAGGGGGCGGGGCTCAGCCACACAAGTGGTTTTAGCTGAGCTGGCAGCACACCTGGGGGTGATGAGAAGATTGATTGACTGCAGAGATGGATTGATGGAGTAGCGTGTGTTGGGAGCGGCTGTGAGGCTTTTGGGCTGTGGGAGCTGCTATGTGAAAACGTGTAAAGGAAGGATTTCAATTTGAGACGGTGCGGGTGGACTCTGGGGGAACAGAGTCCTCACCTCGGGCTGATCACCCAGAGGGGGGCGTCGGATGTTTTGGCCGGGAGGAAGAGGAAAAGTTTGTCCTGGATGAACGGCTGGACGCAGTAATGTACCGGGGAGTTTACACGCCTGCTGGCCGGGAGGAACAGGGTTTGTCCTGATGAACCGGCTGGGCGCAGTGGGGAGTTTACACGCCTGCAAACACAACCACCTACTAAAATCACAAGTGGTGCGTTTTTAAGAAAAGAGGAAAACTATAAAGAAAAGCAACAACAACAATTAATGAACAGATCATCTGACGGATGAAGCACCGTGCGGGCTCGCCCCTTTAAAGATGTCAGCTGGTGGAGAAACTCTGATCGGACATCTTGAGGTAAGCCCCAAACCTCACTTTGTGTTCTGTCAGGTGCCTGTTTAGTTTCTTTCTTTTCTTTTTTTCTTATCACACACTTTTAGTTGCGACCACTACTCTCCATTAAGACAAGAACGAGCTGGGAGAGAAGTAGTTTCGTAACATAGGCTAAGTGCTTGGCAAAATACAGTACTGTACGTATAAGGTGAAGTATTTATGTATGTTCTGACTTGCGTCGAAATTCGCTTTACGACGCCGCGCTGGAACGGAACTTCGTCGTAAGTTGGGGACTAGGTTACGACTGTCTCAAGTTACAACGTTTTGTGATTACGTCACGCATCTCCATTAAAAAAAGAAAATATTTTTTTAAAATTTGTTTTAATTTATTTTGAAAGCCGAGTTCCGAGTTCCTTCCGTTTTTGACGGCAGAAGCAGTAGCTTGAAAGCGGAAAAACACAGAAAGACCCGCTTTGGACGGAGCTTCATGGAAGAATCAGCAAAGCAGTGAACAGTACAGGCGGAAATTAAACGCTCTGGACAGAGGTTGACGGCGGTTTTACAACTGAATACGGCAGATGGAAGGCAGATGGAAGGCAGATGGAAGGCAGATGGAAGGCAGATGGACCGAGCTGGACGGCTGTACGGCAGTTTTACCTCGTAAACAAATATTGGATGGACGGACGGACGAAGGTAGGCCAGGTACAGCAAGTAGTTAGCCAGCTAGCTCCCTATATGTGAATGGAGTCTGCTAGGGAGGAGGGAGACAATTCAACTTGATCCTTCATCTTTAAAAACTGTGTTAGGATAGGCTAAGTGCTTGGTAACTGTACAGTACTGTACATTTTTTTATTTTTAGTATGTACGTATGTTCCGACTTACGTCGAAATTTGCTTTACGACGCAGCGTAGGAACGGAACTCCGTCGTAAGTTGAGGACTACCTGTAGCTGTTTTTTGCTACATCTTCTTTTAAATAGCAGTTTATTTTCACTTGTTATACTCAATTTGTATGCATCCTTTATTATTGTCTTTATTGTCAACTGTTGTCGTCATTCTTTGTTAAAATCAGGTC
>JBBPBX010005928.1:35550-47523 GCA_038048925.1 Garcialebias charrua
TATTTATAAATAAAAAATAAATAATAAATATACTGTACAGTATATTTTTAATAAATAGATAAATGTACAGTACTGTACAGTCACCAAGCACTTAGCCTATCCTAACACAGTTTTTAAAGATGAAGGAGTGAGTTGAATTGTCTCCCTCCTCCCTGCAGGCTCCATTCCCATAAAGGGAGCTAGCTCCCTTTATGTGAAAGGGAGACAATTCAACTCACTCCTTCATCTTTAAAAACTGTGTTAGGATAGGCTAAGTGCTTGGTGACTGTACAGTACTGTACATGTATTCATTTATAAAAAAAAATATTAATAATTATTTTATTTTTTTTGGGTGATCCTACTTACGAATTTTCGACGTACGAGTGGCCCGTAGGTACGGAACTCTCTCGTAAGTCGGGGACTACCTGTATATTTTCCTGGTTGCAGGTTCACGAACAAGAGTTTTATCAGACTCACTTGATGTTCTGTTACTCTTTCCACTTCAGACTCAATGTTAGAATGATCCAGCCGTCTTCACATCAGACTCATTGATAGGATGATCCAACTCCCAAATGTCGATTAACTTGACTTAACAGCTGCCAATAGAAGTCTATACTAAATGATGTATTTATCAGTTTTTTTTAATAAAAAAAAAGATGCAGGGAGTCCTCGACTTACGACGCCCCTGACTTACAACGTTTCGGACTTACGAACGTATCTCATTATAAAAAAAACTATTTTTTAAAAATAAATGAATACATGAATACATGAATACATGTACAGTACTGTACAGTCACCAAGCACTTAGCCTATTTTAAAGATGAAGGAGTGAGATGAATCGTCTCCCTTAATAAATAGATAAATGTACAGTAATGTACAGTCACCAAGCACTTAGCCTATCCTAACACAGTTTTTAAAGATGAAGGAGTGAGTTGAATTGTCTCCCTCCTCCCTAGCAGGCTCCATTCACATAAAGGGAGCTAGCTCCCTTTATGTGAAAGGGAGACAATTCAACTCACTCCTTCATCTTTAAAAAATGTGTTAGGATAGGCTAAGTGCTTGGTGACTGTACAGTACTGTACATGCATTCATTTATATTAAAAAACATTTATTTTTTTTGTATGTGATCCGACTTACGTCATTTTCAACATACGGACGGTCCTTAGGTCCGGAACTCGTTCGTAAGTCGAGGACTCCCTGTATACTGTATTTCACATTTAAATGATCATCTTGGGAGACCAAATTTGGCCCGCGGCTCTTGAGTTTGACACATGCAAAACTTTCTGTGACAGCGTTCACTAGTGCCGACGTGTTGTCAGTGCGTTCATGAATGCATGAGGGGATGAGTCGTGGTGAGTCCCACCGTCTGCGTTGCAGAAACACTTTTGCCGAGCGCCTCCTGTCCTGAATTAGTTTCCGCCTCAAGCCGATGAAAAAGTGAAAAGCGCTTTAGCTCTTGTAGGTTTTTAAATCCCCCAAATGGTTGACGGTGTGCATTTAAAAGAAGAAAAAAAAAGGCATTTCTGAGCTGTGCATTTGTCTGCTCCATAATTAGGCACATTTCTTCCCTGCGTTTTTTTTATTTAATGATTGGCTTTTATAGCCAAGGCCAGAACTTTCTGAAGTGTAATGATTCTCCATTCAGGCGACTTGAAAGGTAACGGGCGTCATTTTTCAGCTTTGCGCAGCCCTTAATCTGTACAAAATGTAACGTTGCTTTGCCGTTTTCAGATCAAAGCCTCACGACAGAGTATTATTCAATCAGAAGTGGTATGTTAAACCAGCAGAGAGCCATTGTTAAAGTACTTACAGGAGGGTTTTCACCTCAGAGAGAGGGGTTTGGAGGCTTTCCGAGTCATGCCATTTGTGCAACTCTGCATATTAAACCTACTTGGAATTTCACGTTTCTGGGACTGTCTGTTCTGTGTGGCCTCTGTGTGTGCGTGTGTGTGTGTACACGCCAGTCTTTTTTTTTCTCCCCTCACACACTTGCATGTAAAACTATGCATGCACGAAAACACACTCTCGCAGAATCTTCCATCTCCGCCGTGAAGCCAGACCCCCCTCGGCTTTTCTCACTTGTAATCATGTCCAAATTTGCACAGGAAGGCAGGGGGAAGGGGAGAGCCATGTGAACTTGTGTGGGTGTTTTTTTTTTTAGTTTTTTTTATTTTATTCGTCGTACAAAATCAGCTCCTGATTACCGCACATCTCAGAGATCCAAATCACCTTCTGAAGCCTCACAAACGCCAAACCTTTTCCTTTCCGTCCAAACTAAAATCGAAGATTGGCTTGAGGAAAAAGGAAGACTCCTGCCGCCAAATATAATTTTAAAGATAGCACTGAGGTAAACAAGTTGAACAGGAAGTACAGGGCACAAACACACGCAACACATTTATGTGGTTGCATTTGGGAGCAGCTGGTTGTTTTGCTTAAAAGCTGTTTGCAGCTAAACTACGCTGGCCTTGAGGTGAGAATAAAAAAAAAACTAAATACGAGTAAAAAACACAAAACAGCTAAAAAGGTATATATATAAAACAGTAAAAATCAATGTTCTAATGTTCAAAAGAAAAAAAACACATCATGCAAGATTAACAAATCAGAAAACAGTTTTTATCATATTTCAATTAAAGGCCCAGTTTTCAAAGAATGCATATCACCTGCACTTTGAGATTTTCATTAATGAAAAGTGCGTTATAAATTGAATTCATTATAATTATTATTATTATTACCTGCTGCCTTTTACGCCACCACTTTTGACTAAGATCAACTTGAACGACAAATAATGGTTTTAATTACACATATAAAATAATGTTATGCACAATATCACAAGATGCCACACTCAGAGTATGTGTTGTGAAGGACTCTCAGCTACTATCACATTAAAGGTTAGTCAGTCATTAATGTTCATCTAATTTTTTTTCACCAATATTTATTCGACTTTTGTCATGTGGTTCAGAAAAAATAGATTTGTTACAGATGGACACAGACATGAATAACAACAATTCCATCGGCACTCACCTTTTGGCTGCAGCCATTAAAAAAAAACCATAACAGCAAAACTAAAAGCCCATTTAAAAAGAAAATAATACTGTGGAACATGCGAAAAAAAAACAAAACAAAACAATAGACCGTAAATCTTTATATCTATATCTGTCTGTCTCTGTGTCTATCTCTACAGCATTTCACATTACTGTACTTGCCTTGGCAGGGCGCTCATTTTTCCGTGATTTTTCTCGACAGGGCAGGAGGCGATGTAGACCAAGACACGACCAAAAGTTTTCAATTGCAAGGGGAGGGGTGGTGGTTGGTATACAGCTCAGAGCGCTACCTCTAGCTTTTTACCCATCTCTATGCGTCTGTATTACACGCTGCTAGCTTAGCGCTACATCATTGCCGGCAGTTGTCAACGAGGGTTATGTTGACAGGGCAGGGCGCCCAACTCGTATAATGGTAGGGTAAACACTGATACATTTTTTGTTCTTAAAAAAACTGCAAAAATTCAGTTTGAAGTCTCAATTGTATCATCATTTTCTTTTATTTGATTTGCATTTATGGCTGTTTACTGGTGTGTACCTTGCCTGTGGTTTGTCTTAAACAGGTCTCTTGAAAATGAGTCCAAATTAGTCCAAATGAGTTGTGACACAATGAGACTAACTTGTATAAATAAAGGTTGAATGAAAATTAAATTCTGATGGCATATTTGGTTTAAACACAATTTCTGCAGTTTTATTTTGCTCATCTTCTGTTTTATTTGTGCCAATGTTGGTAATCATTTATCTGCTTCTGTCCCTCTTTCCTGCGGGGTCCTGCAAGGCTCCATTCTTGGACACCTTCTGTTTTCATTGTACCTGCTCCTCTTGCGGTTTATCCTGAGGAAACATGGTATTTCATTTCATTGTTAAGCAGATGATTCTCAGATTCATCTACCTTTAAAACCTTTAAAACCTAACACTCAGATTTGTCTACCCTTAAAACCTAACAGTTCCTGCTCCATTCCTTTGCTAAAATGTCTTGATGACCTCAAGACTTGGATGGCTATGAACCTCTTGAGTTTTAATGATCAGAAAACTGAGGTCTTTGTGTTTAACCCTAGCTCTGTCACTGTCACTGATCCTGTAAATTTGGACTCCCTTCAGCCACATCTAAAGCAGTCGATTACCAATATCGGGGTAGTTTTAAACACTAACTTTAAGCTAAATAAGCAGATCAACTCTTCAAAAAAGCTTATTTCAGCTATGGCAGATAGCTAAACTTAATTCCGTGCTGACCAGATCTGACCTCGAAAAATTGGTACATGCATTAATTACAACCTGGCTGGACTACTGTAACTCTCTTTATGTTTGGAGTAGCTAAACTTAATTCCGTGCTGACCAGATCTGACCTCGAAAAATTGGTACATGCATTAATTACAACCTGGCTGGACTACTGTAACTCTCTTTATGTTTGGGTCAGCAGGGTCTCCATGTCACGTCTCCAGTTCATCCAAAATGCTGCAACTCGGCTTTTAAAAGGAACTCATAGATTTGATCATATTTCACCAGTTTTGTCTTCCCTTCACTGGCTCCCTGTGCATGGCAGAATTGATTTTTAAATTCTTCTTCTGACATTTAAGTGCACTAATGCCCTTGCACCCTCATACCTCTCCCATCATCTTCATCTTTATGCTCCTTCTCAGGCTTTGAGATCATCAGACCAGCTGCTTTTGGTGGTACCCCACAGCGTTTACAGCAAGGTCTGTTAGCATGCTAGCTCGTTGCTCAGCTGTAGTCTCTCTGCCTCATAAACCTCCGCTCCAAACAATAAGGTCTTCTGTACTTTTCCACGGTCCAGTGGTCCAGAGTTATACAGTAAGGTCTGTTAGCATATTAGCCCCTCCTAACCTCCTCTGCTCCGGTCTGCCTGTCCAAACAATGAGGTCTCCTGTAAGTTTCCACTGAGTGCGTCAAGCTACTCTCCCCCCTCCCTCCTGTAAACCTGTAAATTTCCGCTGTCCTCCGCTGAGTTTCGGTACTGTATTTTTTGGTGTAAAGGCGCATAAACTGCGTAACTCGAACAATGCTTTTCAATGGGAGGGCGTTCGTAACCGCAAAACGTCGTAAGTAGAGACTGTCGTAACCCGAGGACTACCTGTATTTTATTTTGTGGGTCAGGAGGAGTTTGACTCTGCCAGCAGAGGGCGCCCTTCCAACAGTTAGAATGTAAATCATGTTTTCTGACAAGTTTAATGACTTTTGTTCATCTTCTCTGTTTCTTCAGTTCTTGAACTAAATCTGGTCTTTTCTCTGCTGGTGATGCAGGAACTCAAGATGCTGGTCTGGACTCTGATGATCCTGCTGGTCCTGAGTTAACGGCAGCTGTGATACACAAAACACACACACAGGTGAGTCACACACGCAGCAGAAAGTTGTTTCTGCAGAAGTTTTCAAGTTTTCTGAACTCTGCATCGCATCAGCAGACACGGACCAGCCCAGTCCGGATCCTGGTTTTACAAAACCTGAACGTCCTTCTTGTTGGAGTCTCACAGTCATCAAACACAAAGAGAATGGATCTGACTCAGGTTTTCCTTGTTGCTTTAGATGAAAAGAGCAGAGGATAAACACGTGAATCACATCTGCCACAGACAAACATGGTTTCCATTTATTTTCTATTTTTGGGAGAAACAACTCCCTTTGAGATTCAAAACTTCATGTTAGACTCACGTTGGACTCTGCAGAGTAAAAACACATGTTCTTCTTCTGCACACCGTCCCAGAGGATTTTCAGGGATTTTATGGTCCATTCAGCGCAGACAGATGTGACTCTGCAGATATTTCATGTCCACAAAATGTTCTGTAACCTATAAAGACACAAAACACTGAATCTGAAGGACGTTCTTGCGGTTTAACTCTGTCAGCTCACGTAAATCTCTCCATTTGGAACAAGGTCCAGATGTTTTATTAAACACTACAAACCACCTTCAAAATACCTTCAACATTTTATTTTGTTCTGCTGGACATTTTGCATAATGTGTGGAAGGTTTAAATATTTAACGCATTCATTTCATAGGTTTATTGATAGAAGCTGTGACAGATTAATTTAGCAGATTATTCCTATACTAAAGAGTTTCTTCTGTATTATGTTAAAGACTAAAACCTTAGATTTCATCCCTTGAAGCATCTTTTTTTTAACATTATTATTATTTGTAATACTCAATATAAAATGTTTGTATAAAGGAAACAAAACACAGATAATGCTGCATTAAAATAATAAATAAGTTTAATAGGTAATGCAAACTATTTAGGTTATTTGGCATCAAATTGTGTATAAATATATATAATTAAACGAGCAATTCATCACATTGTGAGCAAAATTTAAAATGTCTCACAATTGGGATAAAGGTTATATTCTGCTTGTGATACATGTAATAAAAAAATAATGAGCAAAAATTGGTTTAATCAGAGGTTTAAGCTGAAAATGTCAGTGAAACGTCGTTTTCTGCCTTTCTTTTTTCTTAAAATTATATAAAATATTTAAAAAAAACTTTCTGCGGTCTGTGCAAGCTACCGTTTGTAAGCTGAAGTGTCCTGCGTGGAGAGCAGCCGAAGTTTCTGTTTTGAGAAGCTTAAAGAGCGATTAATATGTTGATTGGGTCAGCCTGTTTGCACATAACAAATCTGCATACAGTATTCAAGCTGTTTTTTTTTTCATTCAAACTTTATTTAGACAGATAAGTCACATTGAGCCTTGAAGACTCATGTACAAGTGAGATCTGCTTAGACAGACAAAAAAGTAATGAAACTAGACACATTAGGAAATGGAGGCAAAAAAAATCCTATTAAAATCTTTCTTTATGCCTGAGGAAAAAAATTATAATATTGAAAAACACCTCGCACAGATAAGCACATAATGACGTAGTTTTAAAGTCCAAGTTCAAATATAAAGAAATTATGTGGTTTGTTATGATAATTAAAAATTAACTTCTGTACTTTTTGCTCTATAAGTTGCACCTTTTTTCATAAATTTGCATGCCCTGTGACGTATGCGGCAAAACAACTTATTTACGGGTTTTTTTCACCATATTTATATTATACTTACTTACTACTACTTACTTCCGCTCTCGGCAGAGCAGGTCGCATCTCTTTCTGCTCCTACACCTCCCTGGTTTCCCCCCCCTGCTTCTGCATTTGTCTCGTCTGTAACTCTTCAGCGCTCGCTCGAACCAATTTGGAAATGGATTTATGTGCGTGGGCTGTTTCCTGGGCTATTTCCTCTATCGATACTATCGATTAAAAAAAAATCCGCGAAGCGCACCGGCCAGGGAGAGCCGGCGAGCCCCATCGACACGCGTGCGGTGAGCTACATTATGGACTCGAGGAGCAGGTTAATGTGTCTGACCGTTCTTTCTGTCGGGGACGTGGAATCTCTGGATTATTGGGATACTGGTGGCTGTCTGTCACTGAAGGCTGAGGAGAGCCGCCGCGATCGCCGTGCTGGCGAGACTTCCTGCTCAGCGAAAATGCTTTGATCCAGGCTATGACCTTCCCAGCTGTTGTGCAAGCTGAACCGCACGATGGGAGCAGCGGTGGAGCCGTGGACCTGCGGTGTGTTTTGGAACTCGTTTACAGCCGTCCGGCTTCAAACAGGGCACATACGGAAGGATCTTGTAGCTCGGAACCTCTCTCGATTCTGCGATTTGGACCCAGAAACAGCACCTGGACTTAAGACTGCAGTCAAAAGTACACTGTGGCCTGACTGAAAAAATAAAGCAACTATCTAATCTGGTCTCTGTGCAACCTTGAACTGAAGGCTGTCTGCAAATCTTCTCCTGGAGCTGAACGCTGAAGTGAACTCTCTGCCCTCCCCCCAGAGGTCTCTGTGTGTGCGTTCTCAGATGGAGCCGTGCTGTGAGACCTGCGAACTGTGCTTATCTGGAACTGATTACTCACAGACTTTACCTCCCGCCTGCCGTCATCATGCATCATGTCCTGTCTAATATGTGCTAAAAGCTGGTAGAGGTTTTTTTGGACTTTATCATGGAGTGTCCTATGACAAGTTGTGATAGATTCTCTTTTTTTGAATACCACGTTCTTACCCGTTTGTGTGTCTATTCCTTTTTCCATATCTGGCGGCGCGGTTTCAAACTGCTGCGGCTTGTGCGTACGTCTCTTTAAGATTGTGCGTGCGCCAATTGCATAACCTTGTACCTCGGTGCATAACATGCCAATAAAGATATATTCTATTCTATTCTATTCTATTCTATTATAACCCAATATTTGGCTGAGATCTGACGATTTCATTCATTCTGACATGAAAAATGTTGAACACTACCATTTTCAGCCGCTAGAGGGCCCTCAGCATTATGGCAAGCCAAGTGTCTCGTTAATAGGTAAAAATGGCTAATGATAGACTTGGCTTGCCATACAGACCACCTAACTCCTGGAGCAAACGTCAAATCAGCCGCCCCAAAGTCCATGCTCAATAATCCAGGTATAAAATCCAACAATGTTCAGTCAGGTAATCTGGACAGTTTTTGTTTTGTTTTTGAGCTGAGACGTTTCGCCCTCCATCCGGAAGGCTTCATCAATCTGAGGAAACACCAAACAAAACTGATTCTCCCCGTACAGCCTACGCCGCCCAGGCGAAATGCAGCTGATTTGACCATTAAAGAGCATTTATTAAGTAAAAGTTCAACTGAGACACAATTTTACTATAATGTCGAGCAAACAAATAATTGTTTTTAAGTGTTAATCTTGTTAAATTCTTGTTAAAGTCGTCCCGTGCGCGCTCTCGCGGCCGCCTTTTGGCAGCCAATCGATTTTTGGCACAACACACATTTCCAGGTTGTCAGCGGTGACGTGTAACAAACGTGATGTGTCTGCGGTGACGCATAATAGATGCAACTTATATGGCGAAGTGACTTATTTATGCTTTTTTTCCACTTTATTCGACATATTTGGACTGATGCGAGTTATACGGTGGTGTGACGTGTACGGCGGAAAGTATGGTAATCAATCCCTCCAGCGTGCTCTGGGGCTAAAAAGAAATGTCTCCCCAGTCTAAAATGATGAGCTTCGGCTTCTTGTCTGTGTTGAAAAGTAGCCAAAACATCTGGAAAAAACAGTATTTACTGCCACTAATATCAGATGAGCTAAATATTTAATGTAATACTGTTAATTTCTGGATATTTAACAGGTTCTGTTAAAAATATATATTTTCCTCAATGTCTGCCATATCATAAAACTTCATAAACAGCAAACATATAATAGATAAAAACTGCTTTGTTGTGTTTTATATAAAATAAACCGTCATGGTGCAACAAAAGTGACTTTTTGGTACATTTTCTTTTGATCTTTTCCTCCAAATCTGCTCTGAGCTCGTCTGAACGTCTTGTTTGTGTTTTCCAGATGTTCTGGCAGCTGGTCTGATGGATCACCGGACCTGAAGCGGCGGTGCTCACCTCGACCTCAGAGACTCGAACAAAGCTGCTCGGCGTGGGACCAGCAACAGACCTTCTTCCTCAGCAGCTCAGCTCAAAGCAGAGCTCTGAACTCGTCCAAAGAAAAGAGGGAACTTTATTTTGTGTGAAATATTTTATCAAGAAAACCTGGATTTTAAAAAAAGAAAATTAATCTGAGCCCAGAAGAGTCGGAACTGGACTTTCAGAGATCTTCTCGGACATTATTCTGGCTCAGGTCGGGATGGTTGCTGATAAATTTGTGCAAAGCAATAGAAACATTTTGATGCAAAGAAATTGAGAAGATATGTTATTTATCAAACATCGCTTACAACCAAAGTTATAAAATTGTCTCAACATTTTAGCTTCTTTGTCCGAAGGCCTCTGGAGAACTAAAAACACTTTTTTTTTTGTTAAAGAAGATAAACGTCTCCTAGATGAGTGTGAAATGGAATAGTTCCAGCTCTGTGCAGGAAAACATTTGGGTTCACTTCTGGGATTTGTGGTTGTTTAATGAATTTATCAAAAATTGTTTAAATTACTTCAAGTCATAATTTCAAAAAGACCCAAAGAGCTCCACTCCCAATTTTTATTTATTTATATTTTTGTCTGAGTGGGAAAAAAATCACTAGAAGGTTCTAAAACAAAATGAGTTATTTTGAGCCAAATCCACCATCGTCCTGAAGCCACAACACTTCATCTGGTTCTGAAGCTGGAGTGTTGTCACAAGTAAAGACCCTGATTAATGCAACTTTTTATGTTTTTATTTTTACAACTGGACACATAATGTCAGACATGCTTTTTTTTTTTTTGCAATATTTTTATATGGTTCTCTTTTTAAAAAATCTCAGTTATTGAGAAGATAATTGTGCACACAAGTCTGTTTTTTAATCTTTATTTCCTCTATTTCATTGTTTGCATTTAAAACGTTTGCACAACAGGAAATATAAAGAGAATAAAAGTTGTAAGCTCAATCATTAGGTAGACAACAACAAAAAAAGGTTCAACTGTGTCATCTGGACCAGTTTGTTTACGTGAGGAACGTTTTGTCCCACACGAGAATAAAAGTACTTGAAATAAAAAAGGAGTTTTACACAATGGTAAATTATTAAAGCTATTTTCTTCAATAAAGGAAAAGAAGAAACTCTGAGCACGAAGCAGAAACTGGGTTTAATCGATGATTGTTGCACAAAAATCTGAACGTCTTGATTCAAGATGTTCAAAATAACTTAAAACTGGTTTAGTTTTAAGTAAAATAAGTGTATAGTACAAATCAAAGGATAAATACAATAATTACGTTTATTTTTTCAATTTACTTTTTTTTCTTTCCATGATGACAGGGGAGGCACGGCCTCACTTGCCTCCCTTGACCACACGTCACTGGTCTTGAATGACCCTTCAAAAGAAAATATAAGTTTTGAGTTTTGGACTGATGTTTGTTTTCAAATGGAGCATTTTTCTCAATTTAGGACAAATAACCTGATTTTTTTATTTATTTTTTTACTCTTGTTTCTGCTCCAAAACTATTTTGTTTGGCAGCAAATGAACTTCTAAATGACTAATGTCACTTTCTGTCTTTTGGACAAACAGCTCTTTGTGTTTTCACATTTGAACAGAAACATTTCTTCAAAACTAGAATAAAAACACACAGATCATGTAATATGAAGCGTTCTGTTTGATCCACTTGGGTTTTATATATTATAACCGTCAGTTCACAACAGATATTATCAGCAACTCTGTAGTTTCACATCCGCTTTTGATGCGCAGGCTCACTTTGTGATGAAGCAGCCCTTTTCAATTTGTCACAGATTATTTTTATTATTTTAATATTTTTTTTAACAGGCTTTTGCAATGTGGATGATAAAATATTAAATATAAGAGATGAATTGTACAGTGAATTAGACTTTTATTTGTACCTGAAAGGATTCAAGATGAGAATTTTCAGCAATAAATGCCTTGTTCTTTCAAAATAAAAGCCTTGACAAACAGATCATATTAAAAGTGAGGTGGAGTCGCTATTTACATCAGAGACTCCTTGGCTGCAAGGATTACGTCTAAAAAAACAATCGCAAACCAGTTTGAGGCTTTAGTTGTGAACATCAGTTTGAAGGGAGGTCAGATCATAACTGTTGCAGGTTGTTATCGTCCCCCCTCTGCAACACCTGAAGCTCTGTCCTCCCTGACTGAATTCATAGGAAATTTAAAACACAATGAGATTGTTATGGTAGGAGATAAGTCGACCCTCCTCTGTGATAAATTCAAGGAATGTTGCCTATCTCTCAATCTAACACAACTTATCGATTCTCCCACCAGACCAAACAAAAAATGTCCCGAAAAATCTTCCACCTTAGATCTGTTTTTCACAAATGCACCTCATAAATTTCCTGGAACAGGTGTATTTGCTAACATTTTGAGTGATCATTCCGTAATAGCAGCTCTTAGATCTACTAAACTTCCACCTGCTGAGCCCAGAATAATTCAAAAAAGGGATTTGAAACGTTTCTGTGAACAGTCATTCCTCTGGGATCTATCCCACTTTGATTGGCAACGTATTCTACT
>JBBPBX010005929.1:0-15816 GCA_038048925.1 Garcialebias charrua
CTTTCCCGGGTTCAGCGTGTCCGCATTTTCCTTTTTTTCCCCGGCTCCGCCCTCGTTTTGGAACCATCTCCAACGTGGTTCCATCGGACCGCGGCCCGACGGGCCCAGTTTCACGTCATTTACTGCTCACATTTGATTCGTTGTTTGCAGCAGGGGGCTGGACTGCTTCGTGTAGGGGCGAGACCAGAGGGCGTGACTAGCTGCGTGTTGAGTCATCAACTGCGATTTCGCCAGCGCACCTAAAAACACTCTATTTTCATCTAAAAACTACTTTCGAGTGCATAAAAATGATCGGAAACGTGTGTTTATATGCTTAACTTGCTAACTGTAGTGAAAAAACACATGAAAACTCAGTATTTATTTCGTTTTTTCCACAAATTCGCAACCCGGAAGTCCGCTCGTAAATTTCGCCAGGGCACCTAAAAACACACTATTTTCATCTAAAAACTACTTTCGAGTGCATAAAAATGATCGGAAACGTGTGTTTATATGCTTAACTTGCTAACTGTAGTGAAAAAACACATGAAAACTCAGTATTTATTTCGTTTTTTCCACAAATTCGCAACCCGGAAGTCCGCTCGTAAATTTCGCCAGGGCACCTAAAAACACACTATTTTCATCTAAAAACTACTTTCGAGTGCATAAAAATGATCGGAAACGTGTGTTTATATGCTTAACTTGCTAACTGTAGTGAAAAAACACATGAAAACTCAGTATTTATTTCGTTTTTTCCACAAATTCGCAAACCGGAAGTCCGCTAGTAAATTTCGCCAGCGCACCTAAAAACACTCTATTTTCATCTAAAAACTACTTTCGAGTGCATAAAAATGATCGGAAACGTGTGTTTATATGCTTAACTTGCTAACTGTAGTGAAAAAACACATGAAAACTCAGTATTTATTTCGTTTTTTCCACAAATTCGCAACCCGGAAGTCCGCTCGTAAATTTCGCCAGGGCACCTAAAAACACACTATTTTCATCTAAAAACTACTTTCGAGTGCATAAAAATGATCGGAAACGTGTGTTTATATGCTTAACTTGCTAACTGTAGTGAAAAAACACATGAAAACTCAGTATTTATTTCGTTTTTTCCACAAATTCGCAAACCGGAAGTCCGCTAGTAAATTTCGCCAGCGCACCTAAAAACACTCTATTTTCATCTAAAAACTACTTTCGAGTGCATAAAAATGATCGGAAACGTGTGTTTATATGCTTAACTTGCTAACTGTAGTGAAAAAACACATGAAAACTCAGTATTTATTTCGTTTTTTCCAAAAATTCGCATTCTGAGCTTTTCGGTAAGAACTGCCCACCCACGTCAAGTGAATACCCCACCCACTTCAAGGCTTGCTCTCCGGACAGTGCGCAATCAACGAGGGCGGGCCAGAGCTGGCTCTGGGCCAACCAGAGACGAGCGGGACCGGGGAGGGCCGGCAAATGCGAAAACGGCTATAGACACCCCAAGGTGTGTAGTGGCCGGGGCGCGAACCCGCGTCCTTCGGGTCCCAAGTCAAAAGCCTTAGCCACTACACCATCTTGGCTCCAGGCTTATATACACAGACAAGACGAGACAAATTACAAACACCTGGGCATGAGACAGATTGGGGATGATTAACAAGAGACAGACAGGAAAACAGACAAGGAAGGCACAATCCTCACACAAACAAAGGCAGTAAATAAACTAATCCCACGACTTGTAGCTGTTTTAATCATGCTAAGTGCTAGCAAACAGTAGTGCTCGGTGTATAACTGTGTATAACTGGATGGTCAAAGAAAAGGTTTACAAGACAGTGGTGATACCAGCTATGTTGTAAGATCTGGAGACAGAGACATGGACAAAAAGACAGGAGACAAAACTGGAAGTGGCAGAAATGAAGATGTTGAGGCACTCTTTAGGAGTGACAAGGATGGATAAGATCAGGAATGAGATCATCAGAGGTACAGCACATGTTGAACAACTGGGAGATAAAGTTAGGGAGGCCAGACTGAGATGGTTTGGACATGTCCAGAGGAGGGACAGTGGTTTGGACATGTCCAGAGGAGGGACAGTGGTTTGGACATGTCCAGAGGAGGGACAGTGGTTTGGACATGTCCAGAGGAGGGACAGTGGTTTGGACATGTCCAGAGGAGGGACAGTGGTTTGGACATGTCCAGAGGAGGGACAGTGGTTTGGACATGTCCAGAGGAGGGACAGTGGTTTGGACATGTCCAGAGGAGGGACAGTGGTTTGGACATGTCCAGAGGAGGGACAGTGGTTTGGACATGTCCAGAGGAGGGACAGTGGTTTGGACATGTCCAGAGGAGGGACAGTGGTATATTGGTAGAAGGATGTTAGAAATGCAGCTACCAGGAGAGTAGATACAGTATATGGATGCAGTTAAAGAGGACATGGAGGTAGTTGGAGTGAGGACAGAAGATGCTCAGATGCTCAGGGAGCTTGTGTGTTTACCCAGACACATGAAAATATAGAGGGAACATAGCTGTTTACATGTTTTGATCACATAGATGACACTTGAGACTTTTGAGTTAACATTTATAAATTAATGTTGGGAAGAAAATGTAAACCTTGCTGAGTATGAAAACCTGGAAAACTGTTTGGTTTGAGACAATAAAACATTTTCTTCAACCTTTTATGAAAACCTGCATATTTGCATTTCAATCCTACAAAGTTAAAGGAGAAATGTAATCAAATCTGAAAAAATCGATATAACAAGAATTTCATATAGTAAACAACACACATAAACATACTTAGTATGCTTTTTTCAAGTCAGTAGCTTAAAGAAATAGTTTTTTACATTTTTCCTGCTACATGCCGAAGTGCAGTGATTTCTGTAGTAATTTTCTGGACGCACTTTTATGACACAATTAAGACCTCCTTTGCTATCTTACAATAACACTGAAGCTATAAACCCATCATTACTGTCCTCCTGTCTGTCATTTAAAATGGAAGCAGAAGACTTTTTTGAATCTGAAGGATATCACTTTAGTTTGTCAAAAACAGTTTGGTGATTTAGTGCATTAATGGGCATTTCTATCCTGGAAATACGAATAGCCGTGCGTTAGCCGCCGCATGCTAACGTTAGCATGCTAGCGCCGTATGCTAACGTTAGCATGCTAGCGCCGTATGCTAACGTGGAAGTGGGGGTGTTGAAAATGTCCTGAAACAGTTACCAATGTCTTGTTAAGCTCTGTCTTCCCCAGAACATAGTAGGATCTAAAATGATTTTTAAAGATGAAGGAGCAAGTTGAAACATGCTGTCTCCCTCCTTGCTAGCAGGCTCCATTGGGAGCTGCCTGGCTAACTAACTACGGTGGCCCTACATGGCCAAAATTCTACAGCGGCCAAATGCACAGGAGCGGTAAAAATACAATATAAAATTTAAAAAAAGTTTTTAAATCGATTTTGGGGCTTTTAGAATCTATTCTGAATTGCCAGGACTAAGAATCTTGATTCTTTAAAAAATAGATTATTTTTGCTGCATCCCTAATTGCTACACTCTGAAACCTTTTTGTCCACAACTAGATACACACACTAATATAACTGTATGAGGGACGACCGTTGCACTGCCTACGTCATATTCAGGGGACGGAGAGCAGGCAGGGGGAGGGGGGTCAAAAACACCAGATGAGAATTTTTTCACTTTGCAAAGTCTAAATTTGAGTTAGGATGACATTTTTAACTTGTGAAAATTTCTCAACAAGATTATTTTATGCTTTTCATTAGACTACTATTAGCTTAAAACAGGGTATATGCAGGAATAATGAAGTTAATTTCAATACCTTTTCAAGACTTTTTAAAGACCTTCCAAAATTAATTCAAGACCTTATCGTCACTTTGTTTTATTAAGCAACAAATCTTTGATTTACAAAACTGCTGTTGTTTTCAATTACTGTAAATCTGTGAATCTCAAACCTACAACAGAACTGAGATACAGTGGAAAGAAAAAAGTTCAAAAGAAGAAACTGAACCACGACTAGGTTTAAGAAAATATAGCTTAGGTTACAACAAGACTCGTAGCTATTTTAAAGTAACTTGGTTGAACAATGGCGAATAAGAAATAAACACGGTTATTCTCGGCGACAGGCCTCAGCCATTCTTGAAAATCAGGCATCTCCAACCAGGAGTCCGAAAACTTGCATTTACCCATTGTTCTCACGGTCTCGCGGCAACTTACTCGAACACACAGACTCAACTTGGAGATAAAGCAGCCGTGCATGCGCACAAGATAGGCCTAGCCGTAAAGGCTGTTGTAACCTGACACCCTAAATTTGTGCGAAGCGGTTTCCGAATCATCCGCGGTGAGGAAAACAAATATTAGTCATACATACTTTTTGCTGTCAAATTATTTAAAGCTAGAACAGCAAAAAAAATAATACCTCATCAAATCGCTTTCAAGACTTTTTAATACTTTTCAAGACCCTTAATTTTCCCAAAATTGATTTATCAACTTTTAATAACTTTCAAGACCCTGTATATACTCTGTAAAAACACTTTTCATTTCTCCTTTAAGCATAGTGATTACCATATTTTCTGGCATACAAGTCACACCTTTTTGCCTAATTTGCATGTCCTGCGACTTATAGGGCGAAGCGACATATTTATGGATTTTTCCCCATATTTTTAGACCAATTTTTGGCTGAGATATGACCGTTTTTCATTTTGGCAAAAAAAAAAAAAAAAATGGTGCAGTACCACTTTCGGCCGCTAGGGGCGCAGGCAGTACCAGTTTCAGCGCTAGGGTCCACCGACCGTTCCCATCTCATGTGTCCGAAGGAAGCCTCCGCTGTCATGGTACGATGTGGTGTTGGATGGATGAGCACAGTGGTGTAGACAGGCAGACTCTCAGAAGCACGAGTAGTAAAACAAAACACTTTAATAAAACAAAATTGAATACTGAAGTGGCAGTAAATAACAAAACCTAAGACTGACGCTCAAACTGTGGCTGTGATACAAGTGATACAAAGACTGAACGAGAAGTACTCACAAAACCCAGGAGCTGTACTAAAGCCGCGACACGACACATCAGGGAACAAGGACGAATGACCCGACAATGACATACACAACAACGCTGACTAATATATGCCTCATAATTAACTATAAACAAACACCTGAGACGCAGACCTGAGACGCAGACCTGAGAGACAACGTGTAAGGAGGGAGACAGACCAACAGAGGGAGCCATCCTTACAGTACCCCCCCACTCAAAGACGCCCCCCCGGCGTCTCCAAACCCCGCCCCCTCAAAAACCAGGGCGGGCGGAGGGAGGAACTGCAGGGACGGCGGGCACTAGAAAACACAAGGACAGGGGACAAAACACAAGGACAACAAACCAAAAACCGACAGGAACAGGGCCTGGGACAAATGCTAAACACAAAGGCTAAACCAGATAAAACTGTGAGAGCTAAATGCAAAAACTAGAACCAGGAATCACTACGGGAACTAAACAGACTAAACCTAGAAGACTAACAAGCGACCAAACATTGTGGCCAGGACATCGACATCAGGCAAGTATCCGTCAGGCGGGCAACCGGGAGACCATCCATCGAGCAGGATCACATCAGGCGGGCGACCAGTCAGGCGGGCAGCCGGAAGGCCATCTACCACTAGGAGCTTCCAATGGCGACGAGGCCTCAGGAGAGCAGAAGACGTAGGTGGCACCCTCCAGGGCCCACCAGGAACAGGAAGTGTGGAAGGCACCCTCCAGGGCCCTCCTGGAACCGGAAGCATGGGGGGACGTCCTCGAGGACCCTCCCGGAACAGGAACTTCGACGGCAGATGCACAGACTTCTTCGGCAAGAACCGTTTCATCACGGACACGTACATCAGGAGCCTCGTCGGACGTTGAGACGTAATTCGACGTAGCGGCGTCAAGCGATAAGACGTTAGACAAGGAGTCGGGCGTTGAGATGTCGTTGAGCGAGACGTCAGACGAGGAGTCGGGCGTTGAGACATCAGACGAGATGTCAGACGAGGAGTCGGGCATTGAGATGTCATTGGGCGTAGAGTCGTGTGAGACGTCATCGGGCGTAGAGTCGGGCGAGACGTCATCGGGCGTTGAGTCGTCATTGGATGTTGAGACGTCATCGGGTGTTGAGACGTCATAGGGCATTGAGACGTCATCGGGCGGTGAGACGTCATCGGACGGTGAGACGTCATCGGGCGGTGAGTAGGGCTTTAACAGACTACTCGAGTAGTCGATACATCGATTACTTGGACCTCTATCGAGTTTTTATTTAAAGTTGAGTAGTCGTAGTGACGTCATCACGCCGCAGTTACAGAACTGAAAATGAATCAACTTCCTGTTTGGAGCGCGTTGTGAACCGATGTTACACCATATTCTGTGACCGCCGTATATTGTGACCGTAGGGGGCGGTGTTGCATGAACTGTTGCAGGTCACAGAATGTGGTGTAACATCGGGGCCAATGACCGAACCAGAACCAGCTTCCTCTGACCTTGTTTCACATATAAAAGTCAAAAAATATTAATCTCTAAACCTATAAAAACCTATTAACATATTAATCTCTAAAACTAAACCTAATGCGCATCACCATAGGCGGTGGTGCGGGCCGTCCCACTGTTTTTTGTTTACTTTTTGAAGTGCCGCACTTTTTTTCTCACTTTAGCAGCTTAATAATAATAACTAACAGTTTTGGGTTTCCTATGACTTATTTGCTGTAACATAAATGGTAGGAGCCTAATGTTTTGTTGGTCCTTTTTTGTAAATAATAAATTACTTTTTTTTTTTGCAGTTTTAATTAGTTAATTATTTTTTGCATCTTGAGATCCTATGACATCATCAACTACTCGAGCTCTACTCGAGTATTATTATGTTAATGTCGAGTTAAAAAATTATGTACTCGTTCAACCCCTAGCGGTGAGACGTCATCAGGAGGTGAGACGTCATCGGGCAGTGAGGCGTCGGGCGTTGAGACGTCATCAGGCGGTGAGACGTCATCGGGCGGTGAGACGTCATTGGGTGGTGAGACGTCATCGGGCGGTGAGACGTAGGGCGGTGAGACGTCATTGAGTGTCGCGAGACATCAGGTGAGTCGGGCGTTGGGACGTCAGACAAAGTGTGAAGAGCCTCCATAGACGTGGAGGCGTCAGTGGTGTGGAGACCCTCCATAAACGTGGAGGTGTCAGCGGTGTGGAGACCCTCTATCGACGTGAAGGCGTCAGCGGTGTGGAGAACCTCCATCGACGTGGAGGCGTCAAGGGCGTGGAGAACCTCCATCGACGTGGAGACGTCAGCAACGTGGCGACCCTCCATCGATGTGGAGGCGTCAGCGGCGTGGATACCCTCCATCGATGTGGAGGCGTCAGCGGCGTGGAGACCCTCCATCAACGTGGAGGCATCAGCGACGTGGAGACCCTCCATCGACGTGGAGGCGTCAGCTGCGTGGAGACCCTCCATCGACATGGAGGCAGCACCCTCTGGTGCTGCAGGCAGGACAGCACACTCTGGTGCCGCAAGCAAGACAGCACCCTCTGGTGCCGCAGGTAGGACAGCACCCGCTGGTGCCGCAGGCAGGACAGCACCCTCTGGGGCAGCAGGCAGGACAGTACCCTCTGGTGCCGCAGGCAGGGCAGCACCCTCTGGTGCCGCAGGCAGGGCAGCACCCTCTGGTGCCGCAGGCAAGGCAGCGGCCTCTGGAGTCGGAGGTAGGGCAACGCCTTCTAGAGTTTGAGGCAGGGCAGCGCCCTCTGGAGTCATGGCTACAGCGCCCTCTGTTGCTGTAGAGGAGTTGGCTGTAGTATTCACAATGGCAGCGCCCTCTGTAGTTGATGGGAGAGCAGCACCCTCTGGGGACCTTGAAGAGTCAGCACACTCTAACACAAACAACTCATTTTTCAAAGCTCTAGCCAAAGTCAACATCTGAGTGAGGCCTGGGTTGGGTATTAACGTTGTACTGGTTATAATTAAGTCCTCTATAATGGAATATGTCATGAATTTATAATGACGGTCAGGGTTATTGACAGCAACTTTAACCAGTCTGTTTATCTGCTGGATAATGAGTGTGGTCTCAGATCTGAGTTCCATAGCGAACCCTATGGTCGAGGAGAGATCTGTCCACGCCTCAGTAAAGCGAGAGCTCGAACACTCTTCATCTGTGTGTCCTACAGGCTCTTGCTGCGTGAGTCCTGCAGGTGTAGCGACCCCTGTGGTTGATGTGTGATCTGACCGCTCCTCATCAGAGCGGGAGCTCGAACACTTTTCCTTCTGTGAAGGTGTTTTGTGTGGAAGTTTCCTCTCGGCTGCGTGTCGTGCAGGATCCTCTTCTGTGTCTCCTGCAGACGTGTTGTTAGAGATCCCATACCCCCTTCCTAACGCACGTCTCCCCTGAGACGTGACGGAGCACGGGTGCAGGTACCCCTCCCCCTTTGAAATCCTCCCCGGCTTTTCCGGCAGCGTGAGAGAAACAGGAGAAGGGACGGGCTGGAACCCGGAAATGTTCATCTTTGGCGGTCGCCGCCTCCTCCGGCGGCAACGCGTTTCATCGGGCCAGAACTCCTCTGGGTCCGATTTGTCCTTGGACACGCCCCACAAGGAAATGGCTCATGCAGGAGTGAAGGAGGAAGATGGTTTGGAGCGGCCGTCTCCGCGTCTTCTCCTCGCTCGCTCCGCGACCAGAAGCGGGGATGGGAGCTCTTCCAGCCCGGGTCTGTGAAGGCTACAAGCGGCGTCCATCTGAAAACTGCTCACATTTATGACGGTTGCTCCTGTCCGAGCGGAAGCCATCATCTTCTGCCTCTGAGTGGATCTGAACATCTGTCTGCTGGGCTCAGTATGGTCGGGTCATTTCTGTCATGGTACGGTGTGGTGTTGGCGGGATGAGCCCAGCGGTGCAGACAGGCAGACTCTCAGAGGCACGAGTAGTAAAACAAAACACTTTAATAAAACAAAATCAAACACTGACATGGCAGTAAATAACAAAACCTAAGACCGATGCTCAAACTGTGGCTGTGATACAAGGACTGAACAAGAAGTACTCACAAAACCCAGGAGCTGTACTGAAGCAGAGACACAACACACCAGGGAACAAGGACGAATGACCCAACAATGACACACACAACAACCCTGACTAATATATGCCTCATAATTAACTATAAACACAAACAGCTGAGACGCAGACCTGAGAGACAACGTGTAAGGAGGGAGACAGACCAACAGAGGGAGCCATCCTTACATCCTCTGGTCGGACTCACTCAGTCGCAGCACGGCCTCCTGCTCTCTGGAGGTATGAACTACTGTTAGCTCAGTGTTTTACTGTTAGCAATGCAAAATAGCTCAAGAACCACAGGACAGATTTTGATGAAACTTACAGAAAGTACTCACTGGATGGACATTTACAACCTATTAGCTGTAGGAGATGCTTGAGCTAAAATTCGATTTATTTATAATTTATTTTCGCATCGCTCGCAACCGTTTGGAAGACTGTCAAAGCGAAACAATTTAAATCCAGCTGATTTGAACATTACGTTAATTTTTAAAGGAAAAGTTAAGCTCAGAAACACTTTTACTATAATGTCAGCTTACAAATATATATTTTTAGGGGTTTATCTTCCATCCATCCATCCATCCATCCATCTTCTTCCGCTTATCCGGGGTCGGGTCGTGGGGGTAGCAGCCTAAGTAGGGAGGCCCAGACTTCCCTCTCCCCAGCCACTTGGAGCAGCTCCTCTGGGGGAATCCCAAGGCGTTCCCAGGCCAGCCGAGAAACATAGTCCCTCCAGCGTGTCCTGGGTCTTCCTCTGGGTCTCCTCCCGGTGGGACATGCCCGGAACACCTCACCAGGGAGGCGTCCAGGAGGCATCCTAACCAGATGCCCGAGCCACCTCAACTGGCTCCTCTCGATGTGGAGAAGCAGCGGCTCTACTCCGAGTCCCTCCCGGATGACTGAGCTTCTCACCCTATCTCTAAGGGAGAGTCCAGCCACCCTGCGGAGAAAACTCATTTCAGCCGCTTGTATCCGAGATCTTGTTCTTTCGGTCATAACCCAAAGCTCATGACCATAGATGAGGGTGGGAACGTAGATCGATCGGTAAATTGAGAGCTTTGCCTTTTGACTCAGCTCTCTCTTCACCACGACAGACCGGTACAGCGCCCGCTTCACTGCAGACGCTGCACCTATCCGCCTATCGATCTCACGCTCCAGTTTTCCCTCATTCGTGAACAAGATCCCGAGATACTTAAACTCCTCCACTTGGGGCAGGACCTCCTCCCCGACCCGGAGAGGGCATGCTACCCTTTTTCGGCTTTTTCGGGGTTTATCTTACTAAATTTAAAAGAGATGCAGGTCTGTTCGCTGCACTACATGTCTGTTGCTACGCGTGCTCGTTTTGTTGAGACGCCGTAGCGAAACAATTTTTTTTATCCAGCTCTTTCACAATTACGTTCATTTATTAAGGAAAAGTTCAGCTAAGACACATCTTTGCTATAATTTTCAGCAAACAAATAATTGTTTTTAAGTGTTAATCTTCTGCCAATCCAAGGGAACTACCCCCGATGTCCACGCGATATTGCAGAGTCGCGTAAGCCAACACAACCCCACAACATCCAGAGCCCTAAGGAACTCAGGGCGAATCTCATCCACCCCCGGAGCCCTGCCACCGCGGAGATTTTTAACCACCTCAGTGACCTCAGCACCAGAGATTGGAGAGCCCGACCCAAAGTCCCCAGGCTTCCCTTGGATTGGCAGACTGGAGTGGTGGTTCCCCTATTCAAAAAGGGGGACCGTAGGGTGTGTTCCAACTATAGGGGGATCACACTCTTAAGCCTCCCTGGTAAGGTCTATTCAGGGGTTCTGGAGAGGAGGGTCCGTCGGATAGTCGAACCTCGGATTCAGGAGGAGCAGTGTGGTTTTCGTGCTGGTCGTGGAACACTGGACCAGCTCTACACCCTCAGCAGGGTCCTGGAGGGCGCGTGGGAGTTTGCCCAACCAGTTTACATGTGCTTTGTGGACTTGGAAAAGGCATTCGACCGCGTCCCTCGGGGGGTTCTGTGGGGGGTACTCCGGGAGTATGGGGTACCAGGCCCATTGATATGGGCTGTTAGGTCCCTGTACGACCGGTGTCAGAGCTTGGTCCGCATTGCCGGCAGTAAGTCAGGCTCGTTTCCAGTGAGAGTTGGACTCCGCCAAGGTTGCCCTTTGTCACCGATTCTGTTCATAACTTTTATGGACAGAATTTCTAGGCGCAGCCAAGGTGTTGAGAGGATCCGTTTTGGTGGCCTTAGAATCGCTTCTCTGTTTTTTGCAGATGATGTGGTCCTATTGGCTTCATCAGATCGTGATCTACAGCTTTCGCTGGAGCGGTTTGCAGCCGAGTGTGATGCGGCCGGGATGAGGATCAGTTCCTCCAAATCCGAGGCCATGGTCTTGAGCCGGAAAAGGGTAGCATGCCCTCTCCGGGTCGGGGAGGAGGTCCTGCCCCAAGTGGAGGAGTTTAAGTATCTCGGGGTCTTGTTCACGAATGAGGGAAAACTGGAGCGTGAGATCGATAGGCGGATAGGTGCAGCATCCGCAGTGAAGCGGGCGCTGTACCGGTCTGTCGTGGTGAAGAGAGAGCTGAGTCGAAAGGCAAAGCTCTCAATTTACCGATCGATCTACGTTCCCACCCTCATCTATGGTCATGAGCTTTGGGTTGTGACCGAAAGAACGAGATCTCGGATACAAGCGGCTGAAATGAGTTTTCTCCGCAGGGTGTCTGGACTCTCCCTTAGAGATAGGGTGAGAAGCTCAGTCATCCGGGAGGGACTCGGAGTAGAGCCGTTGCTTCTCCACATCGAGAGGAGCCAGTTGAGGTGGCTCGGGCATCTGGTTAGGATGCCTCCTGGACGCCTCCCTGGTGAGGTGTTCCGGGCATGTCCCACCGGGAGGAGACCCAGAGGAAGACCCAGGACACGCTGGAGGGACTATGTTTCTCGGCTGGCCTGGGAACGCCTTGGGATTCCCCCAGAGGAGCTGCTCCAAGTGGCTGGGGAGAGGGAAGTCTGGGCCTCCCTACTTACGCCAAAATTACACTACACGGCGTCCGCCCCGCTCCGGTCCGACCTCCGCAGCAAATACGCACCCATTATAATCAATGACAGAATTTACACTGGCTCCGCACGGCGGCGGCGAGCTGCGGAGAGCGGACGGCAGTCCGTCAAAATTAGAAATTTTTCTATTTCTGCCGGACGCCGGAGCTGTGCCGGAGTCAACTTTTGAAGATTACGTCGCACCAACAGGAAAAGGAACGAGCACAACTTCCGTATTTACAAAATAAAATCACCACGGGCGGACTTAATCCTAGCTCTATACGGATTTATTTGTACAAAAATGCTTTCAAACTATCATTTATGACTACGCCTACAAACGCAATACAAGAAATAAATAAATAAATAAAGTATTTTATTCTGAAATGTAATACATCACTTCCTGTTGCTCAAACCATGTCCTGTCGCTCATTTACGAGAGAAGATCAAGGCAGCAGTCTCTACTGTTGTTCTCCTTCTTCCACCGAATGAATTGTTTTGTTCTGACTTACTTATTTATCACTTGATTTATCGCGCGATCCCGCAAATCCCGCGCATGCGTCTAGGAGCGGCGCATGCAGGCGGACCTGAGCTGAGCGGAGGTAGTGGAAATTGGAGTTTGAGACGCTCAGCTGCGACCTGCGGAGCGGAGCGGACCGTATGTAGTGTAATTTTGGGGTAAGGCTGCTACCCCCGCGACCCGACCCCGGATAAGCGGACAAAAATGGATGGATGGATGGATGGATGGATGGATGGATGGAAGTGTTAATCTTGTTAAAGTCCTTCCTGCACGCTCCTGTGGCCGCCATTTGGCTGTCGATCCATTTTGGGCAAAACACCAGCCCACATTTCTGGGTTGTCAGCGGTGACGCGTAACGTCAGCGGTGGGTGATGCTTTACATCAGCGGTGATGTAGGTGTGACTTATAGGGCGAAGCGACATATTTATGGATTTTTTCAATTTATTGGACATAATTGGACAATGTTACTTATAGTGTGGTGCGACTTATAGGGCGGAAAATACGGTAATCAGATTAATCACAGCTCCAGAGTGTGATTAATCTGATTATATTTTTAATAGATTGACAGCTCTAATAAAAATAAAAACAGACAAAAATAAATGTGGCTGATTCTTCCCCAACGCCAACACAAGGGTTGACACTGAAAAGCTCTGAAAGCTGCCCCTCATCTGGACACGTTAGCAAACCAGGGCGATGTATTCTATTACATAACTCACAGCTATACTTTGAAGAACCACATGTGGACCACTTGTAGACCCCCGTCTGGTTTTAGATGAGTTTGTATTTTTAATTAGCTGAGGCTCCTTCAGGGTTCTCTTACCTCTTTGCTGATATGTCTTTCTTGTCAGCTGTAAGAGTTTTGGTTGTTTCTGCAGCTTTGCTGTTTTCATTTGAATCTATTTGTGTTTTTGCAAAACATCAACCTGAATCTACCTGACAGAAGGTAGGCTGCTAGATTTGAACGTTAATAAATGTGAATTGTCTTCTTCCATTTAAATATCACCACACTGTCTGAGTGTGTGTAACTTCACATTATCTGTATAAATACTTCCCTGAAGCTTTTTATTGTTTGTTGATGGTGTGTTTTTGTTGAGCTTGATATACTTCCTTGTTAAGTTTGAGAGGATCTGTTTGTTTTGTGTCTCTTGTGTCGTCATTCCTGCACAGTGTTTCTCCTCTGCCACCTGTTGTCCTTCCCCAGGTGTTTGTGTTCATCCCTCATTACTGTCTCCCCCTGTATACCCTCATCATGTATGCCATGTCAGCCCTTTTTGTTTGTACAGTATTAATAAATATTCTTTATTTTATTCTTGAGCTCTGTCTGCACCTGGGTCCAACCACTCCACAAACCTTGACAAATGTTTTGGATATTACAGACGTTTGACGATGGCGGTTTACCTTAACACTTGGTTTGATGACTCTGAGTGTGTCATCATTCATCAGATGATTGAGGGCTGATGACAGCGTTGGATTGATTCTATCATGTAACAGAAACACGTCTTTTTCTTTCCTGATGATAAGGAAGAAGCATCAGACGTTTTGCGCAGCACAGAGCTGTGCAGGAAAAACACCAGTCCTGGTTGTAATCATCACAGTAGCTGGTTTCAAATGAATCATTTCAAAACACACCTACAGTGTATGAACGCAGCAACATATTTTACTGAGCGTGCTCCAACACACACGCACATCGAGACACACAAATACTGAGAAGGGCTGATTTTCAACTAGTTACTCATCTAAAATACTCAACTCCCTTCCCTCTCTCTGGGGTCCGGCTTTGTAACCTTTCTGAGGCCACAATCAAACCCCTACACATCTGCTCCCTCTCACACACACACACACACTGTACACACACCCTTGTACTGTACCTTGGTGCTCCAGAGTTTGACGGTCCAGTCAAAGGAGGACGTGATGAAGAGGTGGGAGAAGTCTACGGTGCCCACCGCACTGTGACAGCTGATGCCTGTAACGGGCCCCTGGTGGCCCTCGAATATTTCACAGATGCCTGCTTTACTAGAGAAGCACAAGTCAACAACAGAAGATGAAACTTTGGTCCAAGCTTAGTGGGGTTTACAAGTAATGTTAAAACTGTGAAAAAACTAGATGCTAAAATGCCTTAAATGATTATAAAAATAATAAAGTATGTAAAGTAAGAGCTGACCAACCTGCCATGTCTGGATGCTGCGTACACAGTACCCTCCTCACTCCCCACCACGTAGTTGTTTACATCTCCTGTGGGGAAGGCCATGCCTGTCACCGCCACGGGCTTGGACTTATTGTACACCAGTTCCATGGTCTCCTACACACACAAACAAATAATAATTACACATTTAATGAAAGGAAAATATGACAATAATGAAGTCCAGTAGTCCCTCGTTTATTGCAGTGGATCCATACCCTGAAGACCTGCGATAAGTGAAAAACCGTGAAGTAGGGATAATTTTTTTTTCTTTTTTTTTTCTTTTTTTTTTTCTTCTTTCGGCTTTTTTCCCTGCGTTAGGGGTCGCCACAGCGAACTGGTCGCACGAAGATTTGGCAGTTTTTACGCCGGATGCCCTTCCTGACGCAACCACAGACCACCGAGCAACCACAGCCCTCTGTGTGGAGCAGAGAGCTGATATCTAGGGTTCCCGGGGGAGCAGATGGTGTGGGTTAAGGGCCTTGCTCAAGGGCCCAGAGTGGGGCAGATGAGGGTGGAGACAAGTGTGACCATTTCACGTACCCCACCCACATCTTTGATGTTGTCGGTACCGGGGCTTGAACCGGCGACCTTCCGATCACAAGCGCACCTTCTTAACCTCTGCGCCACCAAACTATATATATATATATATATATATATATATATATATATATATATATATATATATATATATATATATATATATATATATATATATATATACAGGTAGTCCCCGACTTACGAGCGAGTTCCGTACCTGCGAGTCGCTCGTAAGACGAAAATTCGTACGTCGGAACATGAAACACGTGTTCTCGTAAGTCCGGATTTTCGGTCGTAAGTCGGAAAATTTAAGCTAGCGCTACTACGAACACTCGTTTTTCATCAAAAACGTTCATACTAGTTCATGAACATGCTCAGAAACGTGTTTCCAAACGGTTAGCTAACACACTTTCATCTAAAAACACAAAAAAGTGCTGTATTTTTTACAAATTTACTGCTCGTTCGCCAGCTCGTAAGTCCGGGACCTCGTATGTAAGGGCGCTCGTAAGTCGGGGACTACCTGTATGTATGTATGTATGTATGTATGTATGTATGTATG
>JBBPBX010005929.1:15916-64782 GCA_038048925.1 Garcialebias charrua
ATTTTAAATAAAAACTCCATGCCGATCGTGCGGCTCATCCATCAATCAGCCAATTGTGTGTCATGTCAACTCTTATTTTGAAAACCCGCAATAGAATGAGTCTGCGAAAAATGAATCATGAAGTAGCGAGTGACTACTGTATTTTCTAAACCAGTTCAGGGAAATTAGCAACAAATGGCCAAAACATGTTTATTGCGTTGAAGATTAAATCCATTAAAGGGGACCACAGATGCAAAATTCACTTTTTAATGTTTTTTTTACTCAACTTTGGGTATTTACTTCATAAAAAAACAGTCCTTGTGCCAAAAAAATGCACCCAGTGGTTTATTTACTCTAAGTAGATTTATTTATCTGTGATAAAAACGGTTCGTTTTTGAAATAAACTGGAAGTCAATCGCGCTTGTGACGTCACAAGCGCTAGGACAACCCACCCCAACCTGAGTCCAGCCCCTCACCTAGCAACCCCTGGTTAGGCTCAACCAGAGCCATATAAAGTGAGAGTTCCGACACCCTTTGATGTCGCCGATAGGCGGTCAATCGTTCCAAACAACGGCTATGGAAACCTTGTGGAGCTGCGCCCTCTGGCGGCAACGGAGCGCTACTGCAGGCAGCTTCAAACTGTTACCCAGAGCCATGGAACAAATCGCCCCCTCCATGACCCACGTGACTTCCGCATTCCATTCTTACAATGGAACTCTATGGGAGTGTCGCAACTCTCACTTTATATGGGTCTGGGCTCAACCAGAGCCATATAAAGTGAGAGTTGCGACACTCAAAATTTACTCAAAATAAATAAAGTATTGCTGGGTTGCAATCACGTGACCCGGAAGTGGCGCGAAATTCAGATGCGGGGCAGGAAGTGATTTTCCCCAGTTCAAAACACAGCAGAATGGATTACAGCAAGTATGCCAAAGCCCTAAATAAACTGGCGAGGACGAGTTTTGGGTTAACCATTTAGGATCAAAAGAAGCTTTAAATGGTTGTCGACTTGTTTCTGCCCGGGTGAGTAGTGAGATGTATTATTTATTTAGTAATTAGCCTATGCTAACTACGCTATCGCTAATGCTAACAACAAGTTTAGTTAGCCCCCTGTTATTTCTATGTGCGTGGATCTACTTAAAAATAATATATTTAGCTTCTGTAAAGCCAAATTCGTGCTGGAGTTGTATGTGTTAACGTTGAGTCATATGCATTTCTACACTGTAGGTCAGAGATCTACAGTAACTCCATTAAAAAGGTAAGTTAATGTACTGAAAATATTATGATTTTTTTTGTTTTGATAATACAGTATCATCAAGGTGATCGTATCTTCTTTGTAACTTCAGATACTAGCTGGTTAAACTCAAGGTGGCCATACATGGGAGCCTCACCAGATGGAGTCGTTTCATGTGACTGTCATGGAGCCAGGGTGTGTGAAATCAAGGTAAAATTTATTTCTCAAAAGGTTTGGACTACTGCACTGCAGACTTAGCTTTTTTAGATTTTTCTACCTGGATTATTGAGCATGCATTAGGGTACTGCACTGCAGACTTTGCGCACCTCACAGTATGAATGTTACAACTATAATTTTTTACTCAAATCTTTGTTGTTTGCATATTTCACAGCATGTAGCCGTAGTTTTGGGGATGGTCTTGCAGTTTGTGGGATGTTGCCTTGTTTCCAGTTAAAAAATGTGTGACCTTTCCATCACCTTTTAAAACTTAGTCCAGATTAATACATTCTTACCTGTGGAACACACCTGGTTGACAGAGACATAAATATAGTCTCATTTTCTAACATTGGTGTTGGATAGTGAAATGAGTGAAACACAATCTTTAAAAACGTATCATATTGAAATGTTTTGGAGACTACCGTATTTATTTTTTATGTCTAAGTTTCATTGTCTTGTCCTTCAGTGCCCACAGAGCAAACAGCATGAAGTCGGTCTGAGGATGTGTGCTGGACAGCCTGGTTTTTGTCTCGTCGTCTCGTCAAGGTTGGAGATTCTGTACAACTGGATAGGAACCATCCTTATTACCATCAGCTCCAGGATCAGATTCACATTGTGGATGTACAATATTGTGATTTTGTAGTATGGAGTGAAAATGATATTTATGTGGAAAGAATTCTGCCAGATGACCAGCTGTGGGAAACAGCAGTTCCCAAAATTCAGCACTATTTTACACATTGCATCCTACCTGAAATCCTGGGACAGAAATCCACACGTGACTAACCAATCTAAGAATCAAGAATGTTATTTGGAGTAGTTGATGAAAGGAGTTTGAAAAGTTTATACAAATTTAAACAGTTGCTCTTTTTTTCCCCAAAAACATTTGTCACTACCATAACATGTTTCAGCTACACCTGTAGCAAGCACTCTGCAGAAGGGTCATGTGATGTTGTTACATGTCATGACAGCTGTTTTTTATTTACAATAATCTTAATTGAAAAGTTAAGTATGTTAAATCAAATGATATATTTAAATCAATATGAGATTAGCTTGTGAATTTCAAAGGTGTTCTAATATGTTAAATAACAGCACATACAAATGTCATATGTCACAAATGTTGCAAAATGAGTCTACTTCAGAAAAATGTTTTTATTTCAATAGCAAAACTCATGTCATTTTAACTGACCAATATTCACAAAGATTGGTTATGGAGTTCATTGAATAAATTAAAAATATTCAACCTTATTGGGTAAATTTTTTTTTTGTCTTCATGAACAATTAACATGTACAAATATGGTCTGTAACAGTATTAGTGATTTAATTTACTTTTGATTTACTTTAAATGATAAATACATGTATAATCATTTAAACTTAAAATATTTATATAAATATAGTTGATTGAATTACTTGTCGCTCAGGCCACTATTAAGAATTGTAATCTTTCATGGAGAACATGAATCGTTCTAAAACAAATTCGAGACACAGTGGCTTTTGACACATTAAATCTATAGGCAAGGTCTTGAAGCTGCAGATGTAATCTGAGATGCATAAGTATCATAATAAATTGCTCAAATTTGGAGAGTGCTGACAGTGATGACATGCTGATGTATAAGGTTCACAGAGCTGAAAAATTTGCATCAAAACTAAAAAGTTGGGCAGTCCCGTATAAAACTTTGTTTTATCGTTGTTCTGGAAGGTTTCAGGAGTAAATTTAGTCACTGAGACTTTTTCCTTAAGGTCGCAGATCTCAGTTGTGTAGCCTTTCACTGCATCCTCCAGCTTTGTGAGGTCAACCATGCTTAGATCCGTCTGGCATTCTGCATCTGCAAATATTTAATTATTAAAAATTACGTTCAGAAATTCTATAAATAAATAAATAGTATTTTTATTTATTATTATTTTACCTTTGAATCGTTCGTTTTCAGGGGCTGGTAAGCTTTCTTCACAGAGCTCCTCTTCCAGACTGTTGGCCTCCTCAGTGCAGAGAAGCTTCCAGGCCTTAGCTCTTTCCCTGCGCCGGAGGGATGCTTCTGTTTGTGGCCACTCGTTACTTCTTTGGTACCCCAGGTTAACAGTGGGGGCCCAGTCTTGGGAATGTACATCACCTGCTGCACTCGGACAACCTAAATATAAGACACCACTTTAAAGTAAAACACGTAAATGCCTTTCCTAGCACTAAGCTAACCGCTAACAACATTAGCATTCTAATCGGATTTTTTCTGGGAACAACCAAGTGTTGAACCACTACACAAGCTAGGGCATAACATATCTTACCTGTCTTTCTAGTTACTGTCCAATAAAATATCTGAAAATATGATTTAAACGATACGACCCTTACCTGTAACAAAGTGGTCGCTGCAGACTCTCGTCAGTTTCTGCACCTCCTGTTTTTAGCCGTAGGTTGTAATCCACGTTTGTCGTCTTTTTTCTGTAAGTTTTTTTAAATTAATCCCCTTGTAGCATACTACTTTCGGAACACGAAAATAACTTTTATCTATCTCTCGATTAGAGCGGTTGCAACAACCGTAAACGGCACAGAATTTAGGCATGTTGATGCTGAATCAGCAACAGAAGGAAACGGCTGCATTTACTTCTTGCCCCGCATCTGCATTCTGTGACGTCACTGCTACGTCATCTGAAACCCAGCAATAATTGTTATTTTTATGTTTTAGTTCAATTTTTAGTGTATTTGCGATCGCTCCCAACGTGCAGCCGGCAAAAATTAAACGAGCGGACTCCCGGCATAGGGACCGGCGGCAACGGGACACTGCTTCTGGCGGATGGAGCGGAGCTTCAATTGTACAGCCTCGTTGCAGCCTTGCAGCAGCCTCGCAGCAGCGAGGACCTTCTCCTTACGGATTAATTTACGGGAGACACTTGGTGAACTTTGTGTTGTCTTGACTGGAACAGCGATAACTCCCAAAATCTCCGCGTGCAACGAGCGGAGCTGGCGAACACCGGAAGAGGAACAAGCTAACATTAGCTTCGGATTCGGCAGGTCTCATGCTAAAAGGAGCAGCTCATGGCGGCGCGCTCAGACGAGTTTCGGTAAGTTATCTTAAGCTAGCACTAACAGTAAGTCAAATGAGTAATAAAAAAAGAGCTAATTTTAAAACAACAACACATTACAGATACTGGCTGTTACAGAGGGCGTAAACAGATCGTTGAAGGGCGTGGACTTCAGAACTTCTATCAGAAACCGTTCGTTCAAAACGAAAGTTAAAAATGGCAGAATTAAAAAGGGTATAATTGATTATCTAAGAATTATTTTGTGCATTAAATTGAAGGAATAGGGTCTAGATAGCACACAGAAATAACATAAAATTTTAAAAAATGCATCTGAGGTCCCCTTTAAATTATTTGTCATGTTTGTCAAATACCATACCATACCATACCATTTTATTTATAAAGCACTTTAAACAGGAACAAGTCCACACCTGAACTCAATCAAATTGACAAAAATGAATAATCACACTTTTAATTTTTGAACTTGAACTAATAGTCTCCTACACACACAAACAAATAATAATTACACATTTAATAAAAGGAAAATATGACAATAATGAAGTCCAGTAGTCCCTCGTTTATTGGCGAGGGACTGATGATTTTCCATCATCAATGGAAAACACACAGTAACTGTGGGTGTTTTTGCACAAACACAAAACATGTTTTATAAAACAAATATTTTAATTGCGTTGAGTATAATAAGCACAACTTCTTGCATTCTCTTTAGAGCATTTTGATTTTCACTCCTCTTCAAGGACATCAAATAAGAAGCAGAACATCTCCCTCTTCAGAGCTCATTGTGTTGTGTGAACGTTTGGTGTACCTGAGGCTGAGAAAGCATGTCGAGACTCCACGAACACATCCTGCCGTCTGTAGATACGCTGATCAGGTTGTTGGCGTTCTGGGTGCCGACCACGTTGACGCAGTACACCGGGTGCTACGCACGATCACACACAGACAGAGAAACACGGGACTGAGACCTGTGAAGATCTGCTGCGTAACGTCAAAATGACACCACGAGTTTTAATGCATTGTTAATGTGCTACGACTATATTCTATTCATTTATAATTTAAAAAACACATTATTCTGCTCAAACTGGATTAATTATCATGATGCTATAATCATATAAGTTCATGCTGAAACTTGTGCCATCATGAGATAGTTTGAGAAGCCAACCCACACCAGGTTCAGCTCACATGCCATTGTGCAGTCGTCCCTCTAAACCCTCCTGAGGTGGGGCCACGGGCTGCTGTTCAGATCCACAAGTGTGTGAAGCCATTATATCATTACTAGGCAGTAATTGATTTGTCTGCTGGGCTGCACAAAGAGTCCATTCAGCAATCAGCACCATGCTAGCAAGCTGCTCTCTCTAACTGGAGAGGACGAGAGCGGCGGTCACATTATTCAGGTCTACAGCCTCTTTAAAGCTGCAATAAGGACGCAGCGACGTCGCCGACGTGATGAAAGGCCTCTGGTTTTTGGACGTGCACGTTCAATAGTCGTTTGTTGAGGCCGTTGAACTGAGCTACCTTTCAGTTTTTTCTGGTGACAGTGGAGTGGATGTGTGCGAGCGCCCTGAGACACACATCCTCAGAGGGAAGAGGCTCTTCTTTGACTTAACTCACTTTGGATGTGGAAGTTTTCAGTTCACGCACTTTTTATTCTGTTTACACTTTTCTTTTGCAGTTTTCAACATTTGAAACGTTTGTTTAGTTTTAGCGGTGTTCTCAGTTTGTAACCAGATTTGGCCCTAAGCAGAATTTGATTTGATTTGTAAGCCCATCACCCACCACCAATCACAGCACGGCTAATGTTTACTTTATATTAGTAATGCTCGATCTTTTGTGCGTTTTACACTTACCTCAGCTAATTTCTTGGTTTTCTTGTAAAACGTGATAAAATAAACCAGCCCACCATGAATGCAGTTGAAAGGTATAACAGAATGCGTGTGGCTTGCATTCACATCAGTCCCTTTGTAATATTTAAAATGTGAAAACCCACATGGGGTCTGTTATTAGTACGTTTAAAAAGTGTGCGCACTGTAACGAAGTTGACAAAAAATGAACTTTGTGCAGGTGTTCTTGTTCATGCGTGTCTTTATGTGAAGAGTTGAGAATAATAATCAGAATCAGAATCAGAATCAGGTTTATTGGCCAAGTATGTTGACACACACAAGGAATTTGTTTCCGGCTGTTCGTGTCTCTCTAGAAAGTGTCTCTCTAAAAATGCTAAAAATTAATGTATACAGATACTTTACATAAAAAAAACGTACAAATAATACACAAAATACAGAAGGATTCACATCACATGGGGGATGTGAATGGGTTGGGGGTCACGCTGATGGATGTCTGATGATCAGCTGTTGATGATGGTGATGGCCTGGGGGAAGAAACTGTTCTTGTGTCTGACAGTCTTAGTGGACACAGATCTGTAGCGTCTGCCAGACGGGAGAAGTTGGAACATGTTGTGACCCGGGTGTGTGGAGTCTGTGATGATTTTTCCAGCCCGTTTCCTGGTTCTTGCGTGGTACAAGTCCTGAATGGAGGGCAGTGAAGCCCCAATGACTTTCTCAGCTGTCCTCACTGTTCGCTGCAGCCTGTTCCTGTCCTGCCTTGTGGCTGCTCCAAACCAGACTGTGATGGATGTACACAGGATGGACTCAATGACTGCAGTGTAGAACTGGATCAGCAGCTCCTGAGGCAGGTCCAGCTTCCTCAACTGGCGTAGGAAGTACAGTCTCTGCTGGGCCTTTTTGAGGATGGAGGTGATGTTGGGCTCCCACTTCAGGTCATGTGAGATGGTGGTTCCCAGGAACCTGAAGGACTCTACCGTAGACACGGGGCTGTTGAAGATTTTGAGGGGCAGCAGTTCTGGGGGGTGTCTCCTGAAGTCCACTCTCATCTCTACTGTCTTCAGTGTGTTCAGCTCCAGTTTGTTCAGGCTGCACCAGGACATCAGTCGTTCCACCTCCTGTCGGTACGCAGACTCGTTGTCATCACTGATAAGTCCAATGACTGTAGTGTCATCTGCGAACTTCAGGAGTTTAACAGACGGGTCATTAGAGGTGCAGTCATTGGTGTATAGAGAGAAGAGCAGTGGAGAGAGCACACAACCCTGCCCAGCTAGCAAGCAAATGTTCAGATGACGTTCAGTGAACGTCGTCTAAAGGTCGAATGTCGAATGTTCAGGACCCAACCTTGTCTGAACTTTGCCTGAACGTTAACGCTGAACGTTAACGCTGAACCTTCACTCACTGTACGAAAAAAAAATTGGTGTAATTTCATTCAATTAGTTCTTACATCTTTGACACTTTAATGGTTGTTATAATTTATGACCAAATCTCTATTTTTGTTTTGTTACAAAAAGTGTGCACTTCTGACATTGTCTGAACATTGTCTGAACATTGTCTGAACATTGTCTGAACATTGTCTGAACATTGTCTGAACATTGTCTGAACATTGTCTGAACATTGTCTGAACATTGCCTGAACATTGTCTGAACATTGTCTGAACATTGTCTGAACATTGTCTGAACATTGTCTGAACATTGTCTGAACATTGTCTGAACATTGTCTGAACATTGTCTGAACATTGTTTGAACATTATCTGAACGTTGTCTGAACGTTTCCTGAACGTTAACTCTGAACGTTCACTCACTGTAAGAAAAAAAAATTGGTGTAATTTCATTCACTTATTTCTTACATCTTTGACACTTTAATGGTTGTTATAATTTATGACCAAATCTCTATTTTTGTTTTGTTACAAAAAGTGTGCACTTCTGACATTGTCTGAACATTGTCTGAACGTTCACTATGAACATTCACTTGACATGACAATCATGTTTGCTGTGACTTCTTTAATCAGTCTTTATATCTTCAACAGAGCAATGGGCCCACGTACAAGACCCCCACTCATATGGGTTCTTTATCTATAACCATAATTACATGGTTGTTAATTGTCACCAGATCTCTATTTTTGTCTTGTTATAAAAAGTTTGCCCTTCTGATGGCACTGTAATTGCTGTGAAAAACAAGTGTTTGCTGTGATCATTTAATCAGTTTTTTTATATGTTTAAAACCTATGGTTATTGTCACCAAATCTTTATTTTTGTCTTGATATGAAAGTGCACACTTCTGACGTTTTCTGAATGTTTGCTTACTGTGAGAAAAAAAAACAAGTGGCATAATTTTATTTAATTAGTTTTTTAATCTTTAAAACTTTAATGGTCATTAATTATTATCACCAAATCTCTATTTTTGTTTTGAAGTGCACTTCTAATGTTGTCTGAATGTTGTCTGAACGTTCACTCTGGACATTTAATGTGAAAAAACATGTTTGGTGTGATTTAATTTAAAGAGCATAGTACAAACTTAATGGTTGTTATTATTTATCACCAAATCTCTATTTCTGTGTTGTTATAAAAAATTGTACACTTCTGTTAGTTAGATGTTTAATAGAGGGTTTAGGGCCCTCTTTTCTCCCACAGTACTTCTCTAAGGGCCAGTTTACACGGCACATATTTTGAGTGTAACCGCTACTTTCTCTTTGTGACTTTTGCTTATCGCCTACACGACGCTGCTGGCCCCCCTCGATGACACCGATACTTTTCTGATCCTGCTCTCAAGGTGGAAGTTTTTCGCTGACCCCCCGTTGATAATGTAAACATCTCCCGTGGAGCTTTTGTTTGAACACATGCACGCAGCACGCACGCGCAGACAGCCGGCATTTTAACAATGGCGGTGGACTGGACAGTGGACACACGCACCACTTTCTGAACTATAGCTGATGGAATATATTTTGATTCTCATATTTAATTATTCTACACCTTACCTGCATCTGTGTTGGAAGAGAGCCAGCTGCCTGGATCCAGTTGTCTGTTAACGAGGCAGTCGGACATTTCACGTGTCACGCTGCACTATAACATACTAAATGTGCTATATATTAACAGTTTAACAATAATAAACAGTATTTATGTTAGCGTGGGAGATATTTAAATTTATCTGAGCTAAATGAAGCTATCTGGACTCGTTACGTCATGCCTAACATGCTGCTGAAAATGAAGACACCAGGTTGATTTTTAATTTATTTATTTATTCAACACCACAAACTCATGTCACAAACACTGAGAATTAAATTGAACACTTTTAAAAACACGTTAACCGAACTTTAATGAACTGGACTCTGTTGTTTTCATCCCACTGGACCCACATCCGAACCGCCGGTCCGCTTCGTGGAACAGCTTCGACCTCGCAGGAAAAAAATAAAAATAAAACCTCAGTTGGTTGTTCTGTGATCGAACTAAACACAAGGAAAGATTATTAAGAACATGGTTTACCTTGTAGCGCTGCTGTAAATCAGCTGATTCTCACGGACTAAAGTCAGACATGTTGACTCGGTTCCGGTCCAGTCAGCAACTGGTGTGCAGATGAAGCGGTCCACTTGGTGTCAGATCTGTTGACTCTTATCCAAATTCCAGCTTTAACTTGTTGTTAACTTGTTGACAACAACTTGTAGTAGCTGAACTTTTAGCCAGAGAGGAAAACAGGCTGCCTCGTGTGCTTTGTTTACCTCAGGCAGCAGTGGCACGCATGCGCAGTAGTGAAGGTTCCAAAGATCACAGCGCCATCTACAGGCCCAGCATGGTAACTACAGTAAATTCATGAGTACGGGGGGTGGGGGGGAGAGAGTCGTATCCACAGAATTCGCCCATGTCAACGCAAAACTTTCAACCTAATTAACATACCCAAAAGTTGCGTTTCCCCCACACAGTGTCCGTGTAAACAGGGCCTAAGTTAAACTCTGGTGCCAGAAAATGGCTTCCATTAACTCCTGTTTATCCCCCCAGAAGCAAAACCTTGTTGTTCTGGTGGTTTGATTGAACACTGTGACAGTTGAGGGTGGGCAATCACAACCCCCACTGTTGGTTGGAGGCCCTTTCATTGGCCCTTTGATTTCTCCCAGGATGCCTTGTGGTGAAGGTTTCCCATCATTGCCACCATTTTAGTTTGTTTGGTTCAACACAGAGGAGCACCGCCCTGCAGCTGGATCTTGATGCTTGAACCAAATCCCCTGGTCAGCAGATACCAACAAGAAAGGTAAGGGCTTGAGGCCTTATGCTCCTAACCCCAGTTGAATAATGAAGGTTTGTGTTTGCTCATTAAATTATTCTGAATTAATTAAAATTTATAAGCTGCTTCCAAGTTACACCAAGACAGGTTTAAGGCTTTTGAACTGCAACTTCGGATGTTTTACTTTAATTTCAGAGTTAGCTAGCCTCAAAAATATTTGAGTTTTGCTTCTAAAGCTAAAACTTTCTCCAGTGAACAGCTGTTTCCTCAGCATCAGTTCCAGATGTTCTGTAACCGTCAGACTGTGGTTCTGCCGGAACTTTAAAACAGAACGCAGCTCACCCCGTCATTCCCGTCTCTCTGTTTCATCGGGTTTGGGTTTAGGAGTCCTATGACGGGGCCTGAATCCCTCTTCTAGTGTGGACGTCGCCGAACAGGAAGAGAGAAACGAACACGTCCAGGTTGTGGAGGTCACTTACGCAGCGACTCTCAACAGATCAACTGACAAGAACTACATAAACTCTGAGACCGGTGAGTGTTTAAAGCAAACACAAAGCTTCTGAACGGTTTGAACCATACAGATCGAAAGAGTTCACTCAGCTGGATAAGGTGAAGAAACTTGAAGACGTTCAAGTGGAAAGATTATTATTACTTTTTTAACCTTTTTCACTACAGACTTGAACTGTTGTCCCTCCCCCCATCCCCCAATGCTGTTATTGCATGAGCACCCTGTGAGTCATCAAGGCCCCTAATGACCGTCAGGCTGATGTTCCTCATTTGCATGTGAACAAGCTGTTTTTATTGACATTGTTAAACCTGTTTGTCCTATGTGGAGGAACTGAAACTGAGGCTTCTAAAAAACTCTCATTGACAATGGCAAAAAAACATTTATTCTGTTCCTAAATCTACTCTTTGGAGACAAACTCATCTTGCTGCCAAGCGGAAATTTAAGTGTTTAGATGATGACCAAGATGATTCTCAAGATTTTGTTAAAATTCTCCTGCATTTCAGCATGAAGTCATTGCCATGCATAGTGAACACAGTGAATCACTTGAAAGTTCTGACTCTCTTCATGATGATGGCACCAATGAACCAGAAACTGTAGATATTCCTGTAAATGGGTCCTTTTCAGATGATGATCATGGCAGTATTCATTCAGACCATCATGCCAATCATTCTTATGATTTTCCCTCTGAATTGGATGTTCACATTTCACATAACTCTGAACTTGAACTAGATCGCTCAACAGATTGTTCTTCCTTGGATACTGACGCCACCTATCAACATTTGCTGGGATGGATGTTTTTTTTATTATTTATTAATCCAGTTATAGGGGAGACCCCAGCAAGGCACTGTGCATTTTCCAGATTGCCTTTGCATATGACTAATTACTCTTTTTTGTTTTTGTTTGTTTTTTTGCAAATGCAGATGGAATCATGAATGGGGATTCTGCGGCAAGAGAGGATTTTATAAGGACTCATGCTGCAGAGCATTTAAAACATGCAAAAAGGGTAGAGGACATGCGCTCACACTGGACAATTAAAACGTGTCACAAAGAAGTGGAGGTGGGGCTTTCACACTGGACATTTAATGCACCACAAAGAAGTGGACACTGGACATTTAATGCACCACAAAGAAGTGGAGGTGAGGCTTTCACACTGGACATTTAATGCACCACAAAGAAGTGGACACTGGACATTTAATGCACCACAAGAAGTGGAGGTGGAGGGTCACACAGGACATTTAAAATGTGCCACAAAGAAGTGGAGGACACGGGCTCACACAGAACTGAGGAACACATTTTTTGGGGGGAGAGATGCAAATACAGGTGCTGGTCATAAAATTAGAATATGAAAAAGTTTATTTATTTCAGTAATTCCATTCAAAAAGTAAAACTTGTATATCATATTCATTCACACAGACTGATATATTTAAAAAAAATTCTTAATGTTGATGATTACCGTAAACACCGGTGTATAATACGCTCCGGTGTATAATACACCTTGTCCAATATTGGGAAATAAATCAGAAAAATCGGTAGATAATACGCTCTGGTGTATAATACGCTTTGTCTAATATTGGGAAATGAATCAGAAAAATCGGTAGATAATACGCTTCGGTGTATAATACGCGCTGCCGTGACAGTCTTTTTTATGGCCACTAGGCATCAGGATACGCCTCCAGGTACAGTCTGCAGGTAAACAGACTACAGGGCGCATTAGCGCCCATAGCGTCCGAAACTGGTACTGCACCATTTTTAGGCCAAAATGAAAAACAGCGAATCAGAGCCAAAAATGGGTCTAAAAATATGGAAAAAAATCTGTAGATAATACGCTTTGGTGTATAATACGCAGGACATTCAAATGAGCAATAAAAGTGCGTATTATACACTGGTGTTTACGGTATAACTGACAACTAATGAAAAGCCCAAATTCATTACCGGTAACAGAAAATTACATTACTTGAGATAAAAAATTTAAAAAAGGATTTTTATAGATGTTGGCCAACTGAAAAGTATGAACATGGTACCATGGTCCTTGCAAAAGGACCCCCAACTAAGTATTCAAAGATGTACATATTGTACATTTCATGTTCATAGTTCTCAGTTGGCCAACATTTATAAACATTTTTTTAAATTAATCTCAAGTAATAGTCTAATTTTCTGAGGTACTAAATTTAGGGTTGTCATTAGTTGTTGGTTTTAATTATCAGCATTAAAAGAAATAAACTTGAAATCAGTTTAATGAAAGTTTCACTTTTTGAATGGAATTACTGAAATAAATCAACTTATTTAAAATATTATGACCAGCACACTTTTTAAACATATTTGTGGTGGGACTGTAATTTTATATAGCTTTCATATTTCTCGTGTTACTGCCAGTGTTGCAGCTATAAATCCAAAAGAAAAATGAAGGCATGTTAATAAAAAACAAAAACAAATTAATGTTAAGTACAGACCAAAGCTATGTGAGCTGTGTACTTTTAGATTTGTTTGTGTACTGGTACATTTTGTTTTGCCACCAGTTGATAAGCTCCCTCCAATGTAATTCTAAAGCTTTTGTTTTTTTAAAGGTACCAAAGGTGGACTTTTCCATTTTATGTGTTATGCTGTTCTGTTAATCCTTTAATTTATGTTAAAGAGGATAAAGGAAAAATGTAAGGAGTGATTTGTAAACCTTAAACCAACGGTTTCCACCATGTTTCCTGCTGCACAATGGATGGTCAAATGTGGTTCCTAGCTTTGTTTGCCTCAACGCAGTTTTGAAGTAGATGCATTATATTTTTCATATGCATAGCATGTACAGATTCTTTTTGTACCTATTTTGTTACAACTGATGCCAGTTATGCATTTTTTTATTCATATACGGATTTGTTTTATATTATGATACTGATGCCTTTATGTGTAATAAACTGATTATTTTATCATAACTTTCGACTCTGTTATTTTTAATGTTAGTACTGTAGAATTAATTCATAGCCAAGAGTTATTTGCACAACTACATATCATCATGATTCCACTAATAAATCTCAATTTAAAACTGTGGATTGGGAACTTGAAAAGTTTGTGTTGTCTGAACGTTGAAGGGACAGTTTCTGAACGTTCAGGGGACGTTGTCTGAACGTTCGGGGGACAGTTTCTGAACATTCAGGGGACGTTCTCTGAACGTTTTATGGAGTTTCATTTGGACGTTCAGTGAACGTTTTCTGCAAACGTTCAGAGGACGTTGATGACAACGTTCAGAGGACGTTGTCTGAACGTTCAGGGGACAGTTTCTGAACATTCAGGGGACGTTCTCTGAACGTTCGGGGGACAGTTTCTGAACATTCAGGGGACGTTCTCTGAACGTTTTATGGAGTTTCATTTGGACGTTCAGTGAACGTTTTCTGCAAACGTTCAGAGGACGTTGATGACAACGTTCAGAGGACATTGTCTGAACGTTCAATGTTAGCTGGGTGAGGGGCACCAATGCTGATGGACTGTGAGGAGGACATGATTTTCCCCAACTGCACCTGCTGCGTCCTGCCTGTTAGGAAGCTGGTGATCCACTGACACATGGCAGGAGAAACAGTGAGCTGGGAGAGTTTTGTGGAGAGAATGTCTGGGACAATGGTGTTAAATGCTGAACTAAAATCAAGAAACAGGATTCTTGCATAAGTCCCCGGGTGGTCTAGATGCTGCAGGATGAAATGCAGTCCCATGTTGACTGCATCATCCACTGACCTATTTGCCCGGTAGGCAAACTGCAGGGGGTCTAGCAGATGTCCAGTGATGTCCTTCAGGTGGGTCAGGACCAGCCGTTCAAAGGACTTCATGACCACAGATGTTAGGGCGATGGGCCTGTAGTCATTTAGTCCTGTGATGGAGGTTTTCTTGGGGACTGGAATGATGGTGGAGCGTTTGAAGCAGGAAGGGACTTCACACAGCTCCAGAGATTTGTTAAATATATTTGTGAAGATTGGAGCCAGTTGTTCAGCACAGATCTTAAGGCAGGAAGGTGAGACACCATCTGGTCCAGGTGCTTTTCTGATCTTTTGTTTCTGGAACAATCGGCTCACATCAGCTTCACATATCTGGAGTGCAACTTGAGTGGTGGGGGGAGGGAGAGACAGAGGGGGTGTTGATGGAGGAGTGATGTTAGATGCTGCTGTGGGTTGAGGAGGTGTGACTGTTTTCTTCTCAAATCTACAATAGAAGCTGTTCAGGTCGTCAGCAAGGGCTTTGTTAGCCTCTGCAGCGGGGGATGGTCGTCTGTAGTTTGTGATCTGCTGGAGGCCTCGCCACACTGAACCAGGGTCGTTGGCTGAGAGCTGACTTCTCATCTTTTCAGAGTAGCATTTTTTAGCCACTCTGATCTCCCTGGTCAATGCGTTCCTGGTCTTTTTGTACAGAGCTCTGTCCCCGCTCCTGTAGGCCTCTGCTTTAGCCTGACGAAGCTGGCTGAGCTTGGTTGTGAACCATGGCTTGTTATTGCCAAATGAGCGGAAGGTTTTTGTTGGAACACAGAGATCTTCACAAAAACTAATGTAGGATGTGACAGAGTCAGTCACATCATCTAGGTTGTCCGTAGCAGCTTCAAAAACACTCCAGTCAGTGCAGTCAAAGCAGTCCTGTAGGTCTTGTTTTGCTTCTCTGGTCCACTTTTTCACTGTTTTCACTACAGGCTTTACAGTTTTCAGTTTCTGCCTGTAGGTTGGAATAAGATGAACCAAACAGTGGTCAGAGTGACCCAAGGCTGCATGAGGAACAGAGCGATAGGCATCTTTCAGGACAGTGTAGCAGTGATCCAGTGTGTTGTTATCCCTGGTTGGACAATTAACATGTTAAATAATGTTGTAATTAATAATTAATTAATAATGTTAATAATTAATTAATAATGTTGTAATTCCCTGACTGACATGCTCAATCTGAAACTTGTGTTATGAACAGCCAACACAACCAACTAGAGCTGCGATTTCTAACCCGAGCCCAGGCCGGGCCCAGCCCAACCTGACATTCAGGCCAGGTCGAGCCAAAAAATAATGTGCTTGATGGATGGGCCGGGTCAGTCTCGGGCTTTTGATGCGGTTTTATGAATCATACAGCACAAAGAAAACCATAAGAATGCACAATATAAAATTGTGTTAATCTACTTGTTGAGGAGGAGGCAGGTTGAAAGAGGTAAAAATAAAAAAAGTCCAGTTAAGCTCAGATGGATCAGCTGATCAGCGGCTGCGAGCATCTCCACACTTGCTTTCATCTGTGGTGAGGGAAGTATCAACATCTACAAAAGCCGAAGCGAGCAGTGCGTTCAATTAAAATAGACTTGTTATTTTTCCAAATGATTTTGCTCTAAAATATTTTTGCTCATCTGTATAATAGCCTGTCTGTAGAGCTGATTGTTTTAAAGGCTATTCATTTTGTATGTTAATATCCATTTGGTGGAACAAGAAATCTTATAACTTCCGTTCTTTGAAATACATTTTTAAAATATCATGTCAAACTGATTTGTTTACAAAAGCAGTAAAAGCTTGATTAAAATAAAAAGTTCATTTTTATTTTTTCGGGTTTGGGTCTCTAATTACAGGCAAACTGGTTGGTTGGTTCGGAAAAAAATGGATATGGGCTGGGGCCGGGTCAGATCGTGTTTTTTTAGGCCCGAATGCAACCCTGTTGAGGTTACAAGCAACCATGGGAAATTGTGATTTTTTTTTTTGTGTGTGTTAGTTGAGACAGTTACTGTATTTGTGGTTTGTTACTGGTTATCTTCTGTAATGTGTTTGGTTACTTTCACCCAGAGCCCAAACCAACAACCTCTTCAAAAAACTCCCCACCTCTGTCAGAGATCTCAATGGAAATGGGGTGTGATTTCACTTTTTTGCACTGGTCTGTAGCTGTATGCCATACCAACAGTGGGAACTCGTCTTACGGTGTGTGCAGCAGCAGACAAGGGAGTCCTCTGGACAGGGGTCCGACGGTGGCTGCGGTTATCCCACAGGACGATCTGACCTGAGTAAGTTCCACCGACTACCAGGTTGGGATGAAATTTGGCAAAACCAACAGAAACCACTGGAGACTGGGGAGAGAGAGAGAAGGAAACATGTGAGTGATAGAGAAGTCATATTGTTCTGTACAACGTCAAGGCGTGGGAAAGACGCAGGTGAAAAGATTGGTATGAGCTGAAAACAGTAACGCTAGACTGGACGCGCAAAACAAGCCATGGAGACATCGCGATGGGTGGCAGACGTGGGGATTCAGACAGAGATGAAGATGATGAGTTTGGCCAGTGAGAAGGTCTGCTGAGGAGAGGAGACAGGGGTGACGCTGGGGTGGAGACCAGACAAAGAGGGAGATTGTAACCCCCCTCTGCCCCAGTCGTTTCACATTACAGCATCAAAACCCCAGCAGCCACTGGAGCGCTCACTGTAGTCTCCGTTGTGACAAGTGCACCCTTGAACTCACTCCCCACCCTGAACGCTGTGTTTATTGAGTTTTGGTTACTCTTCAATGCTCGTCCCGTATGGGCTACTGTGTGAAACGGTGAGCTCCTCCTGACCCAGAGCCACTGAAGCAACTGTGGGTTATGAGAAAATGTTTCGACCTGTGGCGAAGCGCGACAGGAGGGTAAAGTAGTGGTGCACGTTATCAAATGGAGAGCAGAAATAAATTACCAGTAATCTGGGGCCAAGTGAAAATTAAAACACGAAGCTCTCCAACACGTATCACAATTAAAAACAGAAAAACTACAACAAGTAGGCAGAGTGTGTTTTTCAAAAAAACTGTTGCCTAACATGGTCGTAGATTAATTAGCAGGAACACTGATGACAGTTTTATTGTTCCTGAAAATTATGTTCCAGATTGTTCTGTTAAAGCAGCAACTCTCAAGCTGTGACGTGAGAGACGTGAGGCCAAGCTTGTCAATAATCATCAGGATCCTTTAAAATCAGATTAATAGTAAGTCAATAATTTATGTTGTTTTAATTTGTAACAAATTGCAATTGCAAATAAACACAGTTTAATTAAATGCTCCTTGAACAATACAACAATCTAAATGTTTAGCAATAAAATGTTACATTAAAGTTGCTTTACAATCAGAATCAGAATAAGCTTTATTATTATTGTACTGAAGTACACTGAGATTATGTTCGTACAGTTGTCCAAAAGATGGGCGCAGTGCACGTTGCTGCTGCTCCTTGAGAGCACGGCCCCTTATTCTTTTTCAGAATACTCTTTAGATAGAAAAAAGTAAAAGGCCAAGAGGATAGGATAGTGGTATTACAAAAAAATATCTCTTCACACCTTGTCCTATCAAGACATGATTTAAGACATCAAGAAACTCTACCAGCAAGAACATTAAACACATTACATGTGCATTTGACGACAAGACGGTGAGATTTGTCCATGAAGCACTTCCAGATAGTCCATAGTCCTGATAAGACGTTGGTGTCAGCCGGTGCAGTTCTGATAAGCATTCACAGAAGTTCTCGGGTTGGGGTGGGGGTTGCGATAGACATAACTTTTCGTTAGTTTACACATATCCCAGGAGAGATTTGATAAGTCGGCCTGTTTTCAAGGCCAACCGGGGGAGTCCCATTCAGATGAGTACAGACAGTTTTTTTCTTTGTCAGCCTTGAGTTCTGCTGGTACTTTCAATCCAAAATGGCCAGATTAGTACCCAGCTAACATTGAACGTTCAGACAATGTCCTCTGAACGTTGTCATCAACGTCCTCTGAACGTTTGCAGAAAACGTTCACTGAACGTCCAAATGAAACTCCATAAAACGTTCAGAGAACGTCCCCTGAATGTTCAGACAACGTCCCCCGAACGTTCAGAGAACGTCCCCTGAACGTTCAGACAACGTCCTCTGAACGTTGTCATCAACGTCCTCTGAACGTTTGCAGAAAACGTTCACTGAACGTCCAAATGAAACTCCATAAAACGTTCAGAGAACGTCCCCTGAATGTTCAGAAACTGTCCCCCGAACGTTCAGACAACGTCCCCTGAATGTTCAGAAACTGTCCCCCGAACGTTCAGACAACGTCCCCTGAATGTTCAGAAACTGTCCCCTGAACGTTCAGAAACTGTCCCTTCAACGTTCAGACAACACAAACTTTTCAAGTTCCCAATCCACAGTTTTAAATTGAGATTTATTAGTGGAATCATGATGATATGTAGTTGTGCAAATAACTCTTGGCTATGAATTAATTCTACAGTACTAACATTAAAAATAACAGAGTCGAAAGTTATGATAAAAGAATCAGTTTATTACACATAAAGGCATCAGTATCATAATATAAAACAAATCCGTATATGAATAAAAAAATGCATAACTGGCATCAGTTGTAACAAAATAGGTACAAAAATAGGTACAAAAAGAATCTGTACATGCTATGCATATGAAAAATATAATGCATCTACTTCAAAACTGCGTTGAGGCAAACAAAGCTAGGAACCACATTTGACCATCCATTGTGCAGCAGGAAACATGGTGGAAACCGTTGGTTTAAGGTTTACAAATCACTCCTTACATTTTTCCTTTATCCTCTTTAACATAAATTAAAAGATTAACAGAACAGCATAACACATAAAATGGAAAAGTCCACCTTTGGTACCTTTAAAAAAACAAAAGCTTTAGAATTACATTGGAGGGAGCTTATCAACTGGTGGCAAAACAAAATGTACCAGTACACAAACAAATCTAAAAGTACACAGCTCACATAGCTTTGGTCTGTATAATTTTTATTTATTTATTATTAACATGCCTTCATTTTTCTTTTGGATTTATAGCTGCAACACTGGCAGTAACATGAGAAATATGAAAGCTATATAAAATTACAGTCCCACCACAAATATGTTTAAAAAGTGTGCTGGTCATAATATTTTAAATAAGTTGATTTATTTCAGTAATTCCATTCAAAAAGTGAAACTTTCATTAAACTGATTTCAAGTTTATTTCTTTTAATGCTGATAATTAAAACCAACAACTAATGACAACCCTAAATTTAGTACCTCAGGAAATTAGAATTTTACTTGAGATTAGAAAAGAAAGTTAATTCTCAATAGTCCAGGTATCAAATCCGCTCATTCTCAATCAGTTCATCTGGACAGTTTCTTTTTAGTAGAAACGTTTCTTGAGATTACTTGAGATTAATTAAAAAAATGTTTATAAATGTTGGCCAACTGAGAACTATGAACATGAAATGTACAATATGTACATCTTTGAATACTTAGTTGGGGGTCCTTTTGCAAGGAGCATGGTAACATGTTCATACTTTTCAGTTGGCCAACATCTATAAAAATCCTTTTTTTAATTTTTTATCTCAAGTAATGTAATTTTCTGTTACCGGTAATGAATTTGGGCTTTTCATTAGTTGTCAGTTATAATCATCAACATTAAGATTTTTTTTTAAAATATATCAGTCTGTGTGAATGAATATAATATACAAGTTTTACTTTTTGAATGGAATTACTGAAATAAATAAACTTTTTCATATTCTAATTTTATGACCAGCACCTGTATTTGCATCTCTCCCCCCAAAAAATGTGTTCCTCAGTTCTGTGTGAGCCCGTGTCCTCCACTTCTTTGTGGCACATTTTAAATGTCCTGTGTGACTATGTCCTCCACCTCCACTTCTTGTGGTGCATTAAATGTCCAGTGTCCACTTCTTTGTGGTGCATTAAATGTCCAGTGTGAAAGCCTCACCTCCACTTCTTTGTGGTGCATTAAATGTCCAGTGTCCACTTCTTTGTGGTGCATTAAATGTCCAGTGTGAAAGCCCCACCTCCACTTCTTTGTGACATGTTTTAATTGTCCAGTGTGAGCGCATGTCCTCTACCCCTTTTGCATGTTTTAAATGCTCTGCAGCATGAGTCCTTATAAAATCCTCTCTTGCCGCAGAATCCCCATTCATGATTCCATCTGCATTTGCAAAAAAACAAACAAAAACAAAAAAGAGTAATTAGTCATATGCAATCTGGAAAATGCACAGTGCCTTGCTGGGGTCTCCCCTATAACTGGATTAATAAATAATAATAAAAAACATCCATCCCAGCAAATGTTGATAGGTGGCTTGTTCACCGTCAGTATCCACGGAAGAACAATCTGTTGAGCGATCTGGTTCAAGTTCAGAGTTATGTGAAATGTGAACATCCAATTCAGAGGGAAAATCATAAGAATGATTGGCATGATGGTCTGAATGAATACTGCCATGATCATCATCTGAAAAGGACCCATTTACAGGAATATCTACAGTTTCTGGTTCATTGGTGCCATCATCATGAAGAGAGTCAGAACTTTCAAATGATTCACTGTGTTCACTATGCATGACTTCATGCTGAAATGCAGGAGAATTTAAAACAAAATATTGAGAATCATCTTGGTCATCATCTAAACACTTAAATTTCCGCTTGGCAGCAAGATGAGTTTGTCTCCAAAGAGTAGATTTAGGAACAGAATAAATGTTTTTTTGCCATTGTCAATGAGAGTTTTTTAGAAGCCTCAGTTTCAGTTCCTCCACATAGGACAAACAGGTTTAACAATGTCAATAAAAACAGCTTGTTCACATGCAAATGAGGAACATCAGCCTGACGGTCATTAGGGGCCTTGATGACTCACAGGGTGCTCATGCAATAACAGCATTGGGGGATGGGGGGAGGGACAACAGTTCAAATCTGTAGTGAAAAAGGTTAAAAAAGTAATAATAATCTTTCCACTTGAACGTCTTCAAGTTTCTTCACCTTATCCAGCTGAGTGAACTCTTTTGATCTGTATGGTTCAAACCGTTCAGAAGCTTTGTGTTTGCTTTAAACACTCACCGGTCTCAGAGTTTATGTAGTTCTTGTCAGTTGATTTGTTGAGAGTCGCTGCGTAAGTGACCTCCACAACCTGGACGTGTTCGTTTCTCTCTTCCTGTTCGGCGACGTCCACACTAGAAGAGGATTCAGGCCCTGTCATAGGACTCCTAAACCCAAACCCTATGAAACAGAGAGACGGGAATGACGGGGTGAGCTGCGTTCTGTTTTAAAGTTCCGGCAGAACCACAGTCTGACGGTTACAGAACATCTGGAACTGATGCTGAGGAAACAGCTGTTCACTGGAGAAAGTTTTAGCTTTAGAAGCAAAACTCAAATATTTTTGAGGCTAGCTAACTCTGAAATTAAAGTAAAATGTCCGAAGTTGCAGTTCAAAAGCCTTAAACCTGTCTTGGTGTAACTTGGAAGCAGCTTATAAATTTTAATTAATTCAGAATAATTTAATGAGCAAACACAAACCTTCATTATTCAACTGGGGTTAGGAGCATAAGGCCTCAAGCCCTTACCTTTCTTGTTGGTATCTGCTGACCAGGGGATTTGGTTCAAGCATCAAGATCCAGCTGCAGGGCGGTGCTCCTCTGTGTTGAACCAAACAAACTAAAATGGTGGCAATGATGGGAAACCTTCACCACAAGGCATCCTGGGAGAAATCAAAGGGCCAATGAAAGGGCCTCCAACCAACAGTGGGGGTTGTGATTGCCCACCCTCAACTGTCACAGTGTTCAATCAAACCACCAGAACAACAAGGTTTTGCTTCTGGGGGATAAACAGGAGTTAATGGAAGCCATTTTCTGGCACCAGAGTTTAACTGAGAGAAGTACTGTGGGAGAAAAGAGGGCCCTAAACCCTCTATTAAACATCTAACTAACAGAAGTGTACAATTTTTTATAACAACACAGAAATAGAGATTTGGTGATAAATAATAACAACCATTAAGTTTGTACTATGCTCTTTAAATTAAATCACACCAAACATGTTTTTTCACATTAAATGTCCAGAGTGAACGTTCAGACAACATTCAGACAACATTAGAAGTGCACTTCAAAACAAAAATAGAGATTTGGTGATAATAATTAATGACCATTAAAGTTTTAAAGATTAAAAAACTAATTAAATAAAATTATGCCACTTGTTTTTTTCTCTCACAGTAAGCAAACATTCAGAAAACGTCAGAAGTGTGCACTCAGACAATGTTCACACAATGTTCAGACAATGTTCAGACAATGTTCACACAATGTTCAGACAATGTTCACACAATGTTCACACAATGTTCAGACAATGTTCAGACAATGTTCAGACAATGTTCAGACAATGTTCACACAATGTTCAGACAATGTTCAGACAATGTTCAGACAATGTTCAGACAATGTTCAGACAATGTTCAGACAATGTTCAGTCAATGTTCAGACAATGTCAGAAGTGCACACTTTTTGTAACAAAACAAAAATAGAGATTTGGTCATAAATTATAACAACCATTAAAGTGTCAAAGATGTAAGAACTAATTGAATGAAATTACACCAATTTTTTTTTCGTACAGTGAGTGAAGGTTCAGCGTTAACGTTCAGCGTTAACGTTCAGGCAAAGTTCAGACAAGGTTGGGTCCTGAACATTCGACATTCGACCTTTAGACGACGTTCACTGAACGTCATCTGAACATTTGCTTGCTAGCTGGGTAGGCATTCCACTGGTCCATGCTTTTAACCCACCTTCCAAGATCGAGCCCAACATGCTGGGGAATCCTAGAAGCCGCAGGTGGCCTGCGATTCTCACAAATCACTTCCATCTTACGATTTAATTCGTAAATCAGCTGATTTTGAGTACTCGAAGCACGAACCAAACACTGACACAGACTCAGCAGTTTTGTCGCTGTTTTACAAACAATGCTTGTTTCATCTTTTCCAGTAGATTTTAAAGATGATGCAAATCTGTCAATATTATTGATATATTAATATAAACACTGACCATCTTGAGCAACGGGTTTGAAAGTGTTGCAGGAGGTAATTATCCTACAACTGAGACAAAAAATGTCTGAAATAGTCAAATATGTTTTTTCATATTCTTTCTTTTTTCATTTATTTCTCTGTTCTCTCTCCATCCCTGCCACCACACCATCTGCAGCGCAGCCAAAACCCCAGTTCATTCTGAAAGGCGACTGGAAAACAAACCAAAGGGAAAGAAAACACTCTTTATTTCTTTGCTACTTCAGAGGATCAATCCAGAGGAATGGCTACGCAGTCCCTTCAGACGTGGAGACTCAAAATAAACAGAACTTCGGACGACGAAAATAGTCGTTCGTCGGCTGCCAGGAGGACTCCTTCTGAAATGTATATTTACACAGTGTGACCAAAAGGGGGGCTGAAGTTTTAGCTTTTATTAATGTGTATTATTAACAGGACTAGCCATCATGAGCAAAAACATCTAAACTTTAAAAAGAGAACAACTGGTATCAACCTAAACTGTAAAACTTTGACAACTTTGTTACATTTGACACATAAACAAAATAAAAAATAAAAAACACTGAAATCTACAGTGTTATGGTTAAATTATTACTAATAGCTATGTTAGCCACAGCTTAAATGTAAGAGACTTTTATTCTTGACTGTTCAGTGGTGCAAGCTGCGCAAACACATGCATCTGCCTTTAACATGATCACATTTAAAGTCAATGTTCTGCTAACACCTTTTCCCATTAGTGATTCTTTAACAGGAAAATTAAAAAGATCTATTCTTCCTACATCAAAAAGCTAACCAAACCATGCATGCTCTGCCATGTTTTGTACACAAACACCAAAAAAAATAAAAAAAATTGAAGCACAGGTATAGAGCCTTTTGAATATTAAATTTCTACAAAGTATTTCTGCACGGATTTTTATTCATCTTTTGACCTTATGTGGTGCACACTGCATATGGTGTTGTATTTTTTTATTTGCATGTCAAGACACAGCCACTGAGCAATGGCCACCTTTTAAAATAACAAGCTGCATGTTGATGTAATTTAGTTTTTTTTTTGTCCGAGACAGCACAATGTGACAGATACTGGAGAGTGGAGCGAGCAATTTATTCACCAACAGGTGCAATGGCAGAGCCAGGGGGTGGCTGATGGTGGCCTTGGCCACCATAGTTAAGCTTCAGTCACCCCAGTGGCCACCCCAGTCATTTGAGGAAACTATACTTGTAGGTAATATAAAAACTAGAAAGCATAGTTTGCTCAAACGATAGGAGTGGCTGGTTTACACACACACATGCACGAACGCACACCCACACAAACACACACACACACACACACACAAACATATATATATGTATATATAATTTATTTATTTATTATTATTATTATTTATTTTTACTATTATTTTTATATTTATATGGTGGTAGCCATCTTGGATTTTGACAGGGCAACCCAATTTATCTAAGAAACTTTTATTACGCCTACATGCAGCCAAGTCAAGTCAAGTCAAGTTAAATTTATTTACAAAGCACATGTAAAACAGGAACTGTTACACACCAAAATGGAAGTCAGTAGAGTTTATTTATTTATTTTTCATGTTATTATGCTCACAACATTCACGGATGGAGGGTATTTCTAATTGCTCTCTTTCGTTCCATTACAAGGAGGAAGGAAGTCAAATGATTTTTTATTCTATTTTCTTCTTTTAACATAAAGTTCAACACTGATTAATTAAAAAAAATTATAAACATAATCGTAGTGTTAAATAGATATTTTTTTCTTTATTCTGTGCCACTCTCTTTGTTATAAGGTGAAATATTTAAGTCTTAAGCCTTACTCTGCACATACAGTATTTATGGGAAGCTCACAGCAGAAAAAGCAGAAGAAACCCTGTTTTTGTTCTAAATCTTTCATCTATAAAATCAGAATATCTCAAGTTTTTAAATGTTCAGTAATAATTTAGATAACAACATACTGTATACTGTCTCCAGTTTTTTTAACTCACTTTACTATTAACGCCATCAGAAATTCAAAATAAACACGTAAAACCTAGAGGATAAACACACTCAGACATGAAACATCCACATTCCCTGCTCTCTTTTTTGTCTTCCACAAGTTACCACCCTACATAAACATCTCTGCTCCACACGAGTAATGACAGAGAGAGACTAAATCAAATCAAGAGACCCTCCAATTTTCTCCATATGTTAGTTTAACTCTAAAGTCCTATCAGTGTTGGCATCTTAAGAGGAAAATTTCCAACTAAACTCTGAATCCTCTCTTTGAGAAACCACATTTTCCCTGCAAGTCCCGTCAGGCTTAGTGAAGGTACGACTGACACCCTCCAGCAGCTAATTTAAATCTGTGTTGAAGATGAACTCATATGTGTTTGACTAATATTCTTGTCTAAAATTAGGATTTGCAATTAGATACCAAAATAAGACCAATTTGCTGCAAGAAGTCTGATTTAAATTAAATGGAAGTTAGTCTCACTTTCTGTGTCATGTAGGAAAAGAATGATTGACTTTAGAGCTGAATTATGGGATGTTTTGGCTAAATCAGAGAGTCAGAGTCAGAGAGTCAGAGAGTCTTTATTGTCATTTGCACCGCATGTGGTACATGTGATGAAAACGAGATTATGTACACGGGGTCCCAGTTACATCCAACAACAAATGCAAGAGAAAAACAGTAATAACATCTAGAATTAACTAAGAAAAACATCAACTAGTAATACACTAAGCCCTAATATAGTGGAAAAACATCATTATAAACAGCAGCACGAACATGAGTCTGTATGAGCAGATGGTCACAGATGAACACAGCAACAAGAAAACAGATCAGCATCAGCATGATGTGATATTTTGCAGTGTTTATTCTTATTATTATTTATTCATTCATGAGTCTAACAGCCTCAGGGTAGAAGCTGTTCCTCAGTCTAGTGGTTCTACAAATGTGTGTATTCCTTTAGTTTTGTCTGAACTCCTGTCACTTTATGACTTTCAGGCCAACTTTGCATCTGTTAGAGGGAAACTCTTTTTGCAGAGTCAAAACCTGACTGTAAAAAACTAAATACTGTATACTATACATCATACTTGCAAACTCACAAGGGATGAAAAAGGTGACAAACGTAGCACCTGTAGTGTGGAGTGGGGGTTTTGTGCACCCCCCCCCAGAAGATTTAGTGATTTTAACATGTAAATGGAGCATTCTGGTCTACTCCAAGAAAAAAATTGGGGGGAAAGCCAAACTTCTTCAGGTAAAAAAGACATTTAGATGGCGTCAACCAAAAAATAAACAAGCAACAACAACAGCAAGCCAACCAGAGAAACCAAGCAGAGCAATGTGCTAATGGCAAAAACTTGTGTCTTAAATACGCAGCACAAAGCTAGCAGCGCATAATACAGATGCACTAAGATGCTGCATACATGACACCCCTCCCCCACCCCCACGCCGGCACTATGAAAATGCAATAGCTAGAGCGAGCTTAGTTGTGAGCTAGCTAGCACGACGGACTTACGTCTTACGGACTTACGTAGCGCTATCTTAGTGCTATTTAAGTCCAGTCAATGGGAAATGAAGTCTGACCCATCCTAAAAAGCTCCTTGGATTTAGATGATTCACGTAAATGACATATTTTTGCTAAGAATCGGCAAATTTCACCAAAAAGCGTCAAGTTTGCAGGTATGATACATACTCAATCATTCTAAAACATAAATGTATTTTCTTTTTTCTGAGCTCAGCAGCAACATATTAACAGTCAGGTCTGTAGGAGCAGAACAAACGTCAGCTGGTTGTTGGTAATCAGTAGTAAGAAAACATGGACTGCCAATCTTCTTATCCAATTGACATTAAGACAGCAATTACACCCATTTTGATGAATCAAAATGTTTTCTATTACAGGAAGCTGCTCCAGTTTCACAACCATTCCCCACTTTCTCTACATTTCAGCCTCTGGAATGCCCCTCATCCAATCACATCTGTCTAAATGCCGTGTTACTGAGTCTCCACATCAGCACTGACTTCACGCTAAGCCTGACATTTCATTTCCAAACGCAGAGCAGCTCTGTAAATGCTTCTCGTCTCCCTTGCAGAGCGGGTCAGACACCTGCTAAGTCAGCTCCTGCCAGACCAAAAGGAGAGGATGTAGAGAATGGAAACTACCGGAAGGAAAAGTAGCAGCAAGAATCTCTTAGGCATCCTGGACCTCAGGCGGATGATGGAGGTTTTAGAGGGTTTCAGTGTCAGAACTGTATGTTTCTTTGGTTTTCCTCTGTATCTAAAGATGAAACTAACAAACATTAACTACAGTTTTTTGCATAAAGGTTCCCAGAGCTCAATGTTTCTGTCCACCTGTATTATATTAAAGGGAAGTGTTGTGATAAAATACACATTGTACTATCTGATGAATGGTGATACATATAGGGATTAAGAGATGTTTTAGGAAGAAAAAAACAGTGAGTGGCTAAATATCCCACCTTTGTTGCATGCTACACTTGGTCACGTTTCCTTCAAGCAACAAACCTTTCAGAGAAGTCTTGGGAAGGCAGAAATGGAGTGAAAGTGCTACTTAGACAAGAAAAAGCAAGGCCTGATCGAGCCACTAGTTTCTCCCAGTTATAATGTTTCATCCTTCTTTTCCTTCTGTCTCCCCCCACACCCCGTCTCCCTCACCACACTCATCTGTTTTCGACTCAACCTTATCAGGACCAGATGGATCTGACTGTCTTTCCCTGCATCAAGACTTCGCAACCTCGCCTCGCCTCCCAACCACCTTTTCCCCCCCGGCTTCGCTCGTTTATGACACCCCACAGATTTTGTCACTCTGCGGTTTCTGGCAAGGAGAGAGAATTACCGAGCCAGAGTCTCCATTTCATCAAGCAAACAATGGAGCAAAAGACTCAGAGAGCACAAAAAGTGACTTATTCTGTTTTCTAGAGCTACGTTTTCTTTACCTTCGTCAACTTCTTTGTTAGCTTGACTCACGTTTTCACTGCCACTTATAACTTTAATGCATTTTTCTCTTTAAGAAAACAAAACTCTGGTCTTTTTTAATACAACATATTTCTGTTCCTAACAAACTTCAGTTTGTTTTTCTATTTTTTAAACCAAAGGATTTACAAGCTGCTGTGATATTTCTTGCTTACTTTGTACATTGTAAATGGGTTTAACAATATAAAACATCACCTTTTTCAGAAATGTTGAACATTTTTCTGTTAGGTACAAATCTGAAAAAACAAGACTTTTTTAATCAGTCCATGTTTTGAGAAAATAAAACTAACGTGTTGGCAAATTCACATATTATGGTAAGAAGTAATAGAATAAATAGTGCAGGGTATGTCTCCCATATCTACATTTACTGTTTTGAACAGAAAACAATAAAGTAAAAGCTTCCTCTTGCTTCCTACATTCAATGTGAATGAGAAGTTAATTAACTTAGCAATGAAAACAACCTCAGCACAATTAAAATATTACAACATAAACACAATGTTAGTAGTTTAATCCTAGGCTTAACCAATTTAGGGTGTCAAAAATAACATATTGTCAGACAAACTAACTCCAGCTTCATATTTAACTTTTAGTCTATAAAAACTGTCTGTTTCTTAATTCTCTGTTAACCCTCACCCTTCTTTCCCCTCTCCTTCAACTTGCTCCATTTCTGGTGCCCAAAGTTTTTGAAAGTGCCAAAAGCTCAGGGAGCGACGCGAGTCAGTAAGATATTAATAAAAATATGACTGAGACCAATGGGATGTGACAGTAGCGGCGGGGGCTGTCAAAGGGAGGCGTGTGGTTGTGGGGGGAGAGTTTAATCAGAGGTTTTGAGTCAAACTGGTTCTTTCTTGTGGTGAAACTTTGCCCACTTGAGAAGCTGGTGTGAAGTTACAAGATTGGACCCAACTGGGACGAGGTGATGATGGGTCCGATGGTCATGATGGCCGTGATGAGCGGATCCACGCTGGTACCAGAATCCGCAGCTGAGGCGACCCCTTTTGTCCTGAAGTACAACCCCAACCCCAACACGACGCATAAATGTTGCAGATCAATCGCTGTTTAAGTGGAATCGTAAAACGTTCACATGTTAAACATGTTTAGAGATTACAATGTATGTGTTGGACAATAAATGCTGAAAATGTGTGAAAATATAGTAAATCAAACCAAAGAGACCAGTGGATTTGGACTGTTTATGTTTGCAGAATTTTTTCAGCAGGTCAGAAATGAGCACTGGTGGAAAAAGTGGAGTCACATTTATCATAACCTGCACTCCTCATTACACAGTTCTAACTATGATACATGCCGAAACATTTGACATTAAAGTAGCTAACTTTGTCTGCATTCATCAGTTTACATAATCTATTTTTTATAAACATTTAGTCTAGAGACAGTTGTGATTATTAGATAAAGCAAAGCTGCCATGATCAGATGTTCTTTAACTGTAACTGCAAGTTTAGCTTAGTTGGTAACTAACTCTACAGTGGTAAAACAGAAGAAAAAAATTAACACATATCCACAATATTCCTGAAGGTGTCACTGTAGAAGCGAATGTGCATTGAACTTCCTGTCCGACACCGGAAGTGCCTGTATTCCATTGGCGGAGTATGGATCGCGGGTGTTTTTGAAAGTTATTTTCATTCATTTTATCGGAGCAAACACAGCTTTTGTTTAAACGGAACGTTTACTGAAATGTCCTACCGGGGTTCAGGTACCTGCTGTGCTGTTCGCGGCTGCACCAACAACCGGACCAAGCTAAATCTTTGGCTAAAACAACAGTGTTTTCAACACGGACCCAAAACAAAGAAAGAGTGTTCCTGCATCCTTCTCTATGGCTGTGTCTGCGCGATCAGGTAACACCTGTAATTTCTTTTTATTCAGGGAGGGTTTATTAATGAGAGTTTTGGATGATTTACTGTCTTAAAACGATATATGTCAGGCGCGACCAATATTTTTAGCCGAGATAGCTGCTAATAAACCTTAGCCGAGAGGCCTGAGCTAACGCGTTCGCTATTTATGTATTTTTAAATTATGTCAGCGCGATCAGGTCACATCTGTTATTTCTTTTTATTCGGGGAGGGATATTAATGAGAGTTTTGGATGATTTACTGTCTTAAAACGATAGATCTCAGATGCGACCGGTATTTTTAGCCGAGATAGCTGCTAACAAACCTTAGCCGAGAGACAGGAGCAAACGCGTTCGCTATTTATGTATTTTTAAATTATGTCAGCGCGATCAGGTCACATCTGTTATTTCTTTTTATTCGGGGAGGGATATTAATGAGAGTTTTGGATGATTTACTGTCTTAAAACGATAGATCTCAGATGCGACCGGTATTTTTAGCCGAGATAGCTGCTAACAAACCTTAGCCGAGAGACAGGAGCAAACGCGTTCGCTATTTATGTATTTTTAAATTATGTCAGCGCGATCAGGTCACATCTGTTATTTCTTTTTATTTGTCCCTCCTCTTTTAACAAAACGAGTGGTGTTCCCACATTTTTAATGAACTAAAACAACAAATTTGGACTGTCTTCAACTGTATTACTCGCATGTAAACAAACGGTGTTTCCGGTCAACCGGAAGTCGTGTGCACATTTCGCGCAAAGCGTCATGGGACGTAGGAATAATGTGGATACAAAGTAAATTTGTGTTTTAACATCTAATCCAACGTGTTTTATTTCAAGATTGAATTTATTCCATGGATTAATAAAAGTATTTATAAAACTGTATCACACAGCACTTAGCGCATCTTGTTCGTTTCATTATAACAAGTAAGAAAATGACATATTTGTATTCAAATTAAATGTTTTTTTTTTATCTCCAGTCATAAAGACTGAAATAAAAATACAAAAGTACATAAATATTTACAGTCATAAATAAAAAACCTGGGTACCACTAGTGGCAGGGGAATCGGACTTGGGATCCGAAGGACCCAGGTTCGAACCCCGGCCACGGCACACCTTGGGGTGTCTATGAGTGCACATCTATTTTCCCCAGCTCCCCGGGCGCTGACCACGGCTGCTCACTGCACCACCTGGTGGTGGTTGGGTTAAATGCAGAGACCAATTTCGTCTGTCAAGTATGGGAAACATTAGCCTGGTTAAAACCAGACCCTTGTACTTCACTTCGCTTTGTACAGGGAACCCCCGTGTTACGAACGAGATCGGGACCTAAGAACGGTTCGCAGCTCGATCCGTTCGTAGGTAGGGGGTGAAAATTATATTTTAAAAAAAAAATTATTCATTCATTCATTCATTCAACCTTTATTTATCATGCTAACGGAGCGCGCGCACACATTTAAGCATGTAAAGTAGTGTACTGTAATGTTAAACATTGCTATTCACATTTACAGAATAAATAAAAATATATTTTCTTACTTTGAGATGGTCAAAGCCGACATCTTAGGTTGCCATGCGTTGATTGTTTTCGGGCCGAGCAGCGCGGGCCACCGCAGCTGCTCCAGGCCTGTGTTAGCTAGCTGGCTAGCTTCTGCTAGCCAAGCCATGAGCTAGTGTTGGAGCGGCGGCGCGATCAATCTGCAGCTCCTGCTCCAGCCGCTGCTCCAGCCTGAGACGTCCACAGAGCTATTCCAGCTAGTAATTAATCCACATGATGCGATCCTGGTCACCAGTGTTCAAAAGGCCGGCTCCCGTGTTAGCTCCAGTGTTAGCTCTGGAGCTAGCCAGGCCGGAGGTGTAGCCAGGCCGGCCGGAGGTGTTCGCACGGCGGCCTGGCACGATCGGCGATAAATCCGCTGCCTGAGACATCCACAAAGTTCACAGAGACGTTTCCAGCTAGTAATTAATCCATATGAAGCCATCCTGGTCACCAGTCTTCGTCCAGCTCTCGGCAGCTAACCTAAGATGGCGTCCGGTCCGGTGTTCTACATTAATTTGTGACCGGAGACCCCAGTGACTGAACCTTAAATAGCGTCCGGTGTTCTACATTAATTTGTGACCGTGTAAACTGAAGACCTACTTCCTGTTTCCCAAAATTGCTCAAAAATTGCTCAAAAATGATCAGAAATGATCTTTTTTATCATAATTATTATTTATAAAGCCTTTAAAACAACCAGAGCTGCAACAAAGTGATGTACACATGAAATTAAGAACATTTAAACACAAAAAAAAAAAAATATATATATATTTTTTTTTTTAATTCATATTTTTATTAAATATGATATGTTCGTAAGTCCCGTGGTTCGCAGGTCGATGGGGTCGTAGGTCGGGGGTTACCTGTACTAGGGTCTGGCATTTCTCCCATAGACAAGGATATCTCCGGTAGATTTTTGACCGGACCAATCAGAGAGCAGAAGGCGGAGTTTTGAACGACGTCGACTGACGTCGTCATTCAAAATGGCTGCCGCCACGAAGGAATTTTCAATAAAACAAGGTAAAAAACTATTATTTCTCTGCTGAGAAAAATATATTTCTTAGCTGACGTTATATCAGAAGTGTTCCTGAGCAATCAGAGAGCAGAAGGCGGAGTTTTGAACGATGTCGACTGACGTCGTCATTCAAAATGGCTGCCGCCACGAAGGAATTTTCAATAAAACAAGGTAAAAAACTATTATTTCTCTGCTGATAAAAAATATATTTCTTAGCTGACGTTATATCAGAAGTGTTCCTGAGCTTAACAGTTCCTAAATCAATTCACGAAATGGTCAAATTTGCTGGATTTAAATAGTTTCGGTTTGACATTTTCCAAACAGCCTCGGGTGCGCTACGAAAATAAATGATAAAAAATCGAATTTTATCTCAAATGTTTCATCTAGGCCAACAGTCAGTAAATTAGAGCCATATAATTACACACTGGTGGCAGAAAAAATATCCACCGAGTGGTTTCTGAGCAATTTATCTGAATAGCCTGGCCTCGCCAGGCTAAACTAACAAAACTCCGCCTTCTGTTCTCTGATTGGTCCATTCAAAAATCTGCCGGAGAAATCGTTGTCTATGGGACAAGTCCCAGACCCTAGTACAAAGCGAAGTGAAGTACAAGGGTCTGGTTTTAAACAGGCTAGGGAAACATACACAGATGACAAAAATGTGACATTTATTTTTTATTTATTTACAATAACGCTCCCCTTACAGATGGCTAATAAATAGTTTATAAAAACGTTATTAATGCCTCTATAAACACTTTGTAAATCATTAATAACTGTTCATTATGCATTAATTAAGGGTGAGAAAGAGACTAAACTGACCACTTTCTTGCCAAATAGTGATCCAAATCTGCCACCTATACAGTATATTTCATCTAGAATTGTTGTATTAAATATTTCATCATCATCGTCAACTTTATTTATTTAGCGGTTTAAAATCAGCCACAGCTGAAACAAAGCGCTGAACTAAGTCACTACCTTGTAAGCACAATAAGCATTTGTAAACCTAATACTTTTAGGATATAACATTAGTTGTAGATACTTATAATGCAGAGATAAAGTACAATATTATAAGCTAAAGAAATAGGTTCGCAAATGCTTATTATGCTTACAAGGTAGTAACTTAGTTCAACACTTTGTTTCAGCTGTGGCTGGTGTTAAAGCACTTTATAAATAAAGTTGATAATGATGACGACTACGACGACGACGATGATGATGATGATGATGATGATGATGATGATGATGATGATGATGATGATGATGATGATGATGATGATGATGATGATGATGATGAAATATTTAATATAACAACTCTAGATGAAATATGTAGGTGAACAGGCTTGGCTCACTATTTGGCAAGAAGCTGATCAGCTTTTTCTCTCTGTCACCCTTAAATAATGCTTAATAAGCAGTTATTAATGATTTATAAAGTGTTTATAGAGGACTTAACAACATATCTATAAACCATTTATTAGCTATGTATATGAGGAGTTGTATTGTAAAGTGGTACCAAATTCTGTAATATAAAACAGAACTCTTGCAACATTTTACAAATTTGCAGCTAATAATTTAAAGAATAATCTTAATTCTGTGATGGTAAAAGAAATGACAAATTGAACAAAAAAGTCTGCAAAATCCAGTAAAATCAGCATCAAACCAACAATAATGTGCACTGTGCACACAGACTGGAATAAATGAGCTGAGGGAGAGCTGAACAACTTTGTAGGGGTGCCGTATTTTCCGGCCTTTAAGTGGCTCCGCCCCATAAGTCGCTTTAGTCCAATATGTCTAATAAATTGGAAAAATCAATAAATGTCGCTTCGCCCCATAAGTCGCACCTATTATGTGTCACCGCTGATACGTCGTGTATGTTACGCGTCACCGCCGACAACCCGAAATGTGGGCCGTGTTTTGCCCTGCTGCAAATGGCGGCCACAGAAGCGTGCATGGAAGGACTTTAACAAAATTAACATGGAAAAACAATTATTTGTTTACTGAAAATTATAGCAAAGACGTGTCTTAGCTTAACCTTTCCTTAATAAATGCATATAATTGTCAAATCAGCTGGATTTAAAAAGTAGTTTCGCTACGTGCACCTGCACGGGTGGGACCGAAGCATTTCTTTAAAATTTAGGAAGATAAACACTTAAAAATATATATATATATTTGTTGGCTGACATTATAGCAAAAGTGTTTCTGAGCTTAACCTTTCTTTAATAAATTCACGTAATGGTCAAATCTGCTGGATTTAAATTGTTTCGCTTTGACGGTCTTCCAAACGGTCGCGCGCGCTGCGAAAATAAATTATAAATAAATCGAATTTTCGCTCAAACATCTCCTAAAGCTAATAGGTTGTAAAGTAAGTTTCATCTAAATCTGTCGTGTGGTTCATGAGCTATTTTGCTAACAAGGTAACAGTAGTTCAGACCTCCAGAGAGCAGGAGGCCGTGCTGCGGCAGAGTGAGTCCGACCAGAGGAGGCTTTTGTCGGACACATGAGCTGGGAACGGTCGGTGGACCCAGCGGCCGAAAGTGGTACTTCTCCATTTTTTTCGTCAGAATGAATGGAAACTGTCATATCTCAGCCAAAATTTGGTCTAAAAATATGGAGTAAAATCCATAAATATGTCGCTTCGCCCCATAAGTTGCAGGACATGAAAATTAGTTTAAAAAAACTGTGACTTATAGGACGGAAAATATGGTACATTTTTAAAAAGCAAGTAAATCAACAAAGACAATAAAAGCTAAAGCGAGATTTCCATTTTGTCATTTCATACTTTTTTTAAATAATAATTCTCAAACTATTGCTAGTTTCCATATTACAATTAAATGACATAATACAGTTCATCTGCATGATGACAAAAGTATGTGCGCATCATTTTCTTTTTTTTTTTTAGAATATTTTATTTATAATTTTTCAATAATGACATCACAAAAATCACAATAAGACACAATTCAAACAACAAACATTCTTAAAGTAAATTACACTCACAACAATATAACACAACAACCAAATAACAGGGGCTGAGAGGGGGTGGGTAAGATGAGGGAAGAATATAATCCATAAGGATAAAATAAAATATACATGAATCTGGAATATATCCAAAAGACAGATGTTATCTGATTCGCTCCTATATCTTGTCGAGTCCAGCTCGATAACATGACGGTCAGTCAATCCACTGTGCCGGTAGATTTTGCATATACCTCAAATATGGTTGCCATATTTTATTAAAAGTCCCACCTCTACCTTGCATCCAGTAGGTTATTTTTTCAAGTGTCACACAGCTATTAATCTCTCCCAACCACATTTTAATTGGGATGGCGGCATCCGATTTCCATTTTATTGTAATACATTTCTTAGCAATTGCCAAAAGGACCTCTGTAAGTTTCTTATCATAAACCGTCTTTAAATTTGAATTTGTAAAGTTCCCCAATAAACAAATCTCCGGGTCTATTGGAATCACGGTGCCATGGATGTCTGATAATGTTTCACAAACCCCTTTCCAAAAATCCTGCAATTTAGAGCACTGCCAGGTAGCATGGAGGAACGTTCCTTCCTCCAAGCCACATCTAAAACAAAGATTAGATATACTCGAATTATATCTATGTAATTTTTGTGGGGTGATATATAACTGATGTAAAAAATTGAATTGTACTAATCTAAATCGAGCATTCAAAGTAGAGGTGAGACCCCCCCTGCACAAATCATTCCATAACTGCATCTCAATAGATATACCCAAATCCTTTTCCCATTTAATTCTGGAAGCATCCACACCAGATATAGTTAAAGTTGACATAAGTACTGTATACACCCTTGAAATTATTTTACTTAATGGCTGATTAGCATAACACATTTCCTCAACCGGAGACATACACGGTAACTTCCAACTTCCTTTCTGATCAGTTCTTATAAAGTCACGAATTTGGAGATAGCCAAGAAAATCATTATTCGTCAATTTAAACGTATCTTTTAACTGTTGAAATGACATGAATACCCCCTTTTCATAACAGTGCTCCAGTTGACAGATACCCTTTTCCTGCCAGGATCTAAAGGTACCAGATTGGAGAATCTTCGGTAACAATCCATTTCCCCATAATGGGGATTTAGGGGAAAGAGAACTCTTTAGCCCAAACAGTTCCCGAATTTTAATCCAAATTTGGATCGTCTGAATTATTAATGGATTGTCAGTTTCCTTCTTAATAGTTTTATTATCCCACTTATAAAGCAAATTTAATGGCACCTCCTCTTTTATCTCTGTTGTCTCAATTTTGAGCCACGACGGATGAGCCTGCACTTCAAACATCTGTGCCAAGAACCTAAACTGAGCTGCATAATAATAGATTTGAAAATTAGGGAGCCTAAGACCTCCATCCTCATACTGCAGCGATAATTTATCCATGCTAAATCTTGGTGATTTACCGTGCCAAATAAACTTCCTAAATATTTTCTTAAGAGATATAAAGAATGCGTTTGGAATGTGAACTGGGAGTGATTGAAACACATATAGAAACCTAGGGAGGATATTCATCTTAATTACATTAATTCTACCAAATAATGTGAGAGGTAAGTCCATCCATTTTCCTAAATCCTCAGTCACCTTCTGAAGAAGACTAGGTAAATTTAATTTAAAGACATTTTTGAGGTTACCATCTACATATATTCCTAAATATTTGAAGCCCTCAGGAGACCATTTGAAATTAGACACATTTTTAACTTTATTATGGTCAAATACGGAAATCGGTAAAACGATACAGTCGGTAAAATGATACAGTTCATCTGCATGATGACAAAAGTATGTGCGCATCATTTTCTGACTACAATTGTCCAAATGACACTGAGACTGACACAAAAGTTTGGTTTTGTATCGTTTTCAATCACATCAACATATCAGAGACATAAACTAACAACACTTCAGACAAGCTAGTAAAAGCCTGTTGTCTTTACAGAGAATACTGCTTTCCAGGAAATATGGATGAACAAGATTTTTACAACAATAAAACTCTCTTTTGATAAAACTAAATCTTTTTGACTGCACAGCGAACAAGAGGAAACTATTCTCATGTCAAACTTCTTATAGGCTAACTTCAGAAGAATAGGTCAGTATTTGTGTCATTCAGCAAAGAAGAAAGAAAAAGTTTGTTTTTAGCATCAGAAGTACAGTAGAGCAGAACAAACTGAATAAAACCTCAACCACAAACAGCAGCCCTCCAAAATCAGCTTGAACTGTTTTTAAAGCATATCACACACATAAGCACACACCATGTGCCTGTTCAGTATGTGAACCCTAAACACATCAATACCAACATGCACGCAGTGCTCAGGCTTTTATCTGCCAAATCACTAGAAAAAAGTGGCATGTGTGGGGAAATCTACAAAAAAAAATGGAAGAAGAAAGTAAAAGCTGAAGTGCTGTTTGCTAACAGAGCAGCGTTTGCCACACGGTGTGCAATATACAGTATGCACGTCTGAGTGTGTTGTAAGTGTACAGCAAACAGCAAGAGAGTGATTACAGATGCAGGCACGTTGCTGCTTTCTGTTATTCTCGCCTTGGACAAGAGGTAGAGTCAAAAAAGAAAAAGCTCAAGAGAAGGCAACAAAGAAGAAGTGGACGACAAACTGAGGCCTGTGGTTAAACATGCTCACACATTAAGAGCCGGCTGCAAAACTGTTGCAAAATGCACAGTGATGGGGAAAAGTTCATTTGTTGCTTTTTATAAGCACTCCTGGGGTGTTTGCATCCAAACCCAGCAGCAACTGAAGGATTATCAGTTTATGTTGTATTACGTTTTTAATTACTTTATCTTAATTTCATCCTCTACTGCTCTTTTGCTGCCAACCTTTTTTTTGTTTGTTTTTTTTTTCCCTTCTTATTCCCTCTGCTTTTTTCCTATTAAAAAAAGAAAAATGGCAAACTTCCAGGCCACACTGACAGACTGAGTAACATGGGGTGTTGGGCACTTGGAAGTTTTTGTTCACTCACAGTGGGTTTTTCTTTTTTCCCCTCTCTCTCAGCATCAGCCCTCAATTAAAACAAATCTCTGCATGCGGACAAGTAAACTGTGTTTGTTGAAGTAGCTTGAATGAGTGACATATTGAGGATTTCACAATATTTCAGAGCAAAATGGTGCCATTGTGTTCCTGTCCACTTAGAGCTGAATCCACCGTGGGGCAGCTCTGCCTCACACAATTGGAAAAAAGCCCCCCTGTTGATATATGGTGCATTTTATCGACTGCTTACACAAATATTCTTGTTCCCAAAAGTCTGCTGCTCAATGCAGACAAATCACAGATCAGCATGCTCAAAAACCGCACTGTTAATAAAGTCAGATGTACATGTACAGTACATATCTCAGGAGAGAACCACACGGAAAGTCTACAGAACGCTGCAGCGACAAGATGTGTATAATCTATCCATGCAACCACAAGACGTTCGGCAGCTGCATAAAATATGGTTCGGTGAAAGAATGGGGTGTTTAAAAGCTCAACTATACAGCTGAGCTTATATAAGAGTCACATGGAATTTTCTTCACACTTTCAAAGCGTCAGTCGCTTTATGTGCACACGCTTGGCTCTAAAATCCTTTAAATAGCGAGGATAAGACAGGTGAGTTTCACCTTTTATGTCTTGGAGGAAAGCATCACTGAAGGAGCCTCAGAGTGGGTGGGCGAACACACACATGTAGTGTTGGATTAGGAAGCGGTAAACCACAGCATTGTACGACTGAGACATCTCATCACAGGCTTGCCAGTTTCATGGGACTATTGATGGTCCTTACCCTCGTTCTTCTGTCCTCCATCCAAACAGCTCCTCTGTGTCGTTTTCTATTTGTATCACAACCCAAACCTTCCATTAAAACCTCGGTCTGTCCTTTCAAATCTGATCTCCACTAACTTTTAGACTTAAAGTCAGATGAATGTATTGCTACAACTTTGTTGTAGCTGTTTTTACTCACACATTTAAAGCAGTGGTTCCCAACGTCCTGCCCTCATTTGAGGTCTATAAGTTATGTTTTTCTCATGTGTGAAATGAAATATATAAAGATATATATATAAAGATGGCCGCGCTCAGACCAGCCGCAGCTTCACGAGCTCCCGGTTCATCCCTAGTTTCTAGTAATTTTAAGTGTTTTTTTACCTGACTCTGTGCGTTTTTTGCGGGTGAATTACAGCCGAACTGAACTGTTAAGAATCGGAGCGGATTTACCACAGGGCACAGCTGAAATCAGCAACAAACTCAAATCAGAGCTCGGAAGATTGGAGCTGTTAAGAACATCTTTCTGGAAGCAGATGCGCTCCAGGGGAAAGAAAAGGAAGCGGTGCTCCCGAGGAAAGAAGCGGGGCTGCCGAGCAGGAATTATGACGAGACTGCGGGCAGACGCTAAAACCGGGAGACCCCCGATGCCGGCTCTTTTTCTGTCTAACGTCCGCTCGCTGGACAACAAAATGGATCTACTTCGTTTGAGAGTGACCACGTCGGAGGAAATGAAGAGGTGCTCTGTGCTCTGCCTCACGGAAACGTGGATCTCTGAGGATACACCGGACTCTGTTTATGAGCTGGATAATAGACTCTTTTTCAGAACGGACCGGTGCACCGAGACTACGGGGAAAACACGAGGCGGTGGTGTTTGTATTTACGTGAACAAAGATTGGTGCACGAACTGTTCTGTGATCAAAAGGCTTTGTTCAGCTGCCGTGGAGTTGATCACAGTAAGGTGCCGCCCGCATTATCTCCCCCGCGACCATTCTGTGATTCTAATCTCCGCTATTTACATAGCACCTGATGCTAATGCTAATGACGCCCAGGGAGAAATTCATGACTTACTCACCTCGCTGCAGTGTAAATATCCTGAGGGGCTCTTCATTGTTTGTGGTGACGTGAATCACGTGGACCTTCAAGTCTCCCTCCCAGCCTTCAACCAGCACGTTTCCACAGCAACAAGAGGAAATAAAACGCTTGACCAAGTCTACACTAATGTAAAGGGGGCGTACACGGCGAAGACACGCCCACCGCTCGGAGCTTCCGATCACTGCTCTTTGATCCTGGCCCCAAGACAGCTCCCCCCACTCAGGCGCTCCAAGCCGGAACAAAGAGAGATAAGAGTGTGGCTTCAAGGCAGCACCTCCATGCTGAGAGACTGTTTTGAGAATACAAACTGGTCTGTTTTCAGGGAGGCAGCTACTGATGGGAGCTCAGTGGACCTGGAACTTTACGCTTCCTCAGTCCTGGGTTACATCAGTACATGCTCTGAAAATGTATCCATAAAAAAATATGTTAAATCTTACCCGAACCAAAAACCCTGGTTAAATAAAGAAGTCCGCGCCTTGCTAGCAGCCAGGGACACTGCATTCAAGTCCGGAGATAAAGAGGAGCTGAGAAAGAGCAGGAAAGAACTGAAGGATGGCATTAAGAAGGCCAAGGCCACGTATGCACAGAGGATCGAGGGACAGTTCACCTCACAAGACCCACGGAGCATGTGGAAGGGTATTAAATGCATAACAGATTACAAAGGCAAGAACAAACAATGCCCCAGGGACCCATCTCTGCCTGATGCCCTCAATAAGTTTTATGCACGTTTTGATGATCCAAACAGACCAGCTAGCACCAGACTCACCTCATCACCAGATGAAGAGCATCTCAGAGTGACCGCAGCAGAAGTGAGAGGCAGTCTCAGAAAGATTAATCCTCATAAAGCAACCGGACCAGACAACATCCCAGGGAAAGTTCTGAAGGAATGTGCGGACCAGCTCTGTGAGGTGCTGGCTGACATCTTCACCACCTCACTTGCACTGGAGTCAGTTCCCACCTGCCTGAAGACCGCGACCATCATCCCAGTCCCAAAGAGCTCCACAGTGACTGGTCTGAATGACTATAGACCAGTGGCCCTCACCCCGATAGTCGCTAAATGTTTTGAGAAACTGGTCATGTCCCACATCAAGGCAACCGTCAACATCAACGAGGACCCTCATCAATATGCATACCGCGAGAACCGATCAACAGAGGACGCCATCTCTTCCGTGGTCCACACTGCTCTCACCCACCTGGATCAGAAGGACTCATACGTGCGTCTGCTCTTTGTGGACTTCACATCTGCCTTCAACACCATGATCCCCCAAACTCTGATAGACAAACTATCTACACTTGGACTAAGCCCCTCCATTTGTAACTGGGTACTAGACTTCTTAACAGACAGACCACAGTCCGTGAAGATCCACAACTTCTCCTCCTCCACCATAACCCTCAGCACTGGCTCTCCTCAAGGATGTGTGCTGAGCCCCCTTCTGTTCACTCTGCTCACATATGATTGTACAGCCACACTTCCAGGCTGTCATATTGTTAAGTTTGCAGATGATACAGCGGTGGTGGGATGCATCACAAACAATGATGAGTCCAGCTACAGACAGGAGGTGGAACACCTGGAGAGCTGGTGCAAAGAGAATAATCTTCACATGAATGTGAAGAAGACAAAGGAGATGATTGTGGACTTCAGAAGGAACAAACACACCCACGCCCCACTGAAAATAGGTGGATCTTGAAGGATATTCTGATTGAAACCAATATACAAGTGTTCTGTAAACAAAGTATTATCAATGTATGAACAAATGTTTGTGCAAACATGTTTTCTGTCCAGCTTGGAAGCAGCACAAAGGGTAGGCCAAACAGGGATGTCTACATTCCTGGGACAAGCCCAAAAAGTCAAACTGACCCACAGAACATCCAAAGAATATAAAAATACATACTAATACATACAAACTGGCACATACACATAAAAGTCCATGGTACAGTCAGATATAAACATATATACATCAAACTCTTTCTGTCCTAAAGACAAAAGAGAAGCCACGCACACACAATAAGGAATCTAAACAGGGCAGTATGAGACCCGGAGGGCTCGTAACCGTTGTCCCGGCAACCAAGATTTTATCAGTAGAACAGCGAATCACACACCAGAACAAGCCGCATATTATCACACAAACAACTAAGGAAAGTCAGCATTCTCGGGGGACCTTCGGCGCGGACAGGTCTGAAATGCTCACAATTTCTTGTGCACAATTAATTGTTCTATTCCCTGTTAAACTCTGATTATTCTGTTAATCTGTGCCTGTCAATAAATCTTTATCATTTTTAAGACACGTCTGATCATTGAACACCGTTTGAAATCCCTTCAAACTGCAGTGGAAGTGGTCTCCAGCTACAAATACTTGGGTGTACACTTGAATGATAACCTCAGCTGGACCAACAACACCACCAGCCTGATCAAGAAAGGTCATCAAAGACTCTACTTCCTCAGACGACTGAGACGTGCTGGTCTGAGCAGCCCAGTCCTCACCTCCTTCTACAGGTGTGCAGTGGAAAGCGTCCTGTGCTCCAGCATCAACGTGTGGCATGGAGGCTGCACAGTTGCAGAGAGGAAAGCTCTACAGAGAGTGGTGAAGGCTGCACAGAAGTCTGTTGGAGTCAGTCTCCCCACCATCACAGACATTTACACCTCCAGATGCAGGAAAAGAGCCACCTGCATCATGAAAGACCTCACTCACCCAGCACACTCACTCTTTGCCCCACTCCCCTCAGGACGGAGGTTGAGGAGCATCAAATGTAGAACCACTAGACTGAGGAACAGCTTCTACCCTGAGGCTGTTAGACTCATGAATGAATAAATAAAAATAAAATAAAAATAAACACTGCAAAATATCACATCATGCTGATGCTGATCTGTTTTCTTGTTGCTGTGTTCATCTGTGACCATCTGCTCATACAGACTCATGTTCGTGCTGCTGTTTATAATGATGTTTTTCCACTATATTAGGGCTTAGTGTATTACTAGTTGATGTTTTTCTTAGTTAATTCTAGATGTTATTACTGTTTTTCTCTTGCATTTGTTGTTGGATGTAACTGGGACCCCGTGTACATAATCTCGTTTTCATCACATGTACCACATGCGGTGCAAATGACAATAAAGACTCTCTGACTCTGACTCTGAAATACAGTACAATGAATAATGTTGTAAAGGAAACTGCAGCGCAACAGACACTGCTGGTCCAATAATTCTCAGTGGGGTCATCTGGGCAGTTTTTTTTTTATAGAGATGTTTCACCCTCTATCCAGAGGGCTTCATCAGTCAGAGGAGTTCCAGTAAACTGTTTCCCCACCAAGCAGTAAACACCTTAAGTGGACCAACCAGTTTGCTGGAGCTAAAATGGTTTCTGGGGGCCGTTCTGTCCCTCGTCGACTCCTCCCAGGCAGGCAGCCACAGCCAAAGTGATTCAAGGCAACAAAGTTCATGCTCAATCATCCATGTATTAAATACAATAATTCTCAGTCGGGTCATCTGGACAGTTTCTTTTTTTTATAGGGATGTTTCACCCTCTATCAGGAGGGCTTCATCAGTCAAAGGAGGTCCAGTTCCAGCCACAGCCTTCTATGTCTCTATAAAAAAGAAACTGTCCAAATGAACCGACTGGATTTGGCACCTGGATGATTGAACATGAACTTTGTTGACACTGCTGTCACACACTAAATTGCCTCTGACAAATGGATGTGTTCATAGAATTAAAAACAAAAACTAGAAAATGCATCGTTTGCTCCAACAGACTGATGTATTTTATGTAAAAGTGTCAGATTTGCTCTCTAGATTGAAACCAACATACAGATGTTGGGTCCTGAATCAAACACCATTGAAACTAAAATAAAGAATATAAAAGTTGGCAAATGTGGAGCAGCAGTGCACATGAGAAAATATGGTAGCTCTGTACGTGCATTGTTTTGCACTGTTTAGCATAATTTCAGAGGAAATATCATTTCCCATCGTTCCGTTGTCATTCACATACACAGAAACCTCAAATGTGTCTTCAAGCTAAATTCATATGATAGAAACATTTTCAAATAAATGATGACAAAATCATTTGGCTTATGAAAAGGTACACTGTTTTTACTCAGATGACTCAAACAGAACCCATTCAGTTCTACGCACTGATCAGTCTTCAGCTCTTTGTCCACAAACATCCTGACTCCTCCCTGCAGAGCTGTATGCACCATCAGGAAGGCTGCTAGTTTTTATGGAAAGAAAAAAATGCCTAGATATTATTTCCAGTAAATCAATGACAAATTGGCAAAAAAATTGCTTTGTTGTTAAAGTGTATGCATGTGCTCCCAGGTTAAAAAAAAGGTTGGGAACCACTGCTCAAAAGAAGGAGTGAGGTTATATTTTCATGTTTATTTAAAGTATACTGTACAGCAGTCCCTCGATATATCACAGTTTGACTTTGCAGACTCACTCTTTTGCGGGTTTTCAACAAAATATTGTACACATTGTTTCCTGGTGGCCTGGCCACTCAGTGATCGCCAAGGGGGCCCCTCCTTTCTCTTTCTGAGGCTGTCATTCTCAGAAAGAGAAAGGAGGGGGTAGGGGTGGCGTCTGTCTTTCCCCATCATTGTTGTGGGAGCTTCAGTGAGGCAGATACCAGAGTGAGCAGCATGGATTGTTTATTTAAAATAATCAAGCGCGACCCGAACTAAGCCTTAACCCAAACCAAGCCAAGACATTTCCTGAATGTCCCGGTGCTCCCGATAGCCAGTCTGCCCCTGGGCGCAGGCTGGCACAGTAACCACAGCTTCAGTCTGTCTGCTCTTTTTCACCATGCTCTTTTCTTTAGAGCGTTTAGCACAGGGCAATGATCTGTTATCGTTTGAATTTGTTTATTTTATTGCATTGAATCTTAAATGCAATAAACAGATCCCCAAAGCCCAGCCCCCACCCCCACCCCCCAGCACTCCCCAACACAATATTTTATTTTTATGAAGTGGGCTGGATTGAAGTCTCCTGTGGGCTGGAAATGGCCCACGGGCCACCAGTTGAATAGAGAGTTTAGAACAATGTTAAGAACATTGCAAGAGTGTGGAAAGGGATTATATAGCCATCCATTATCTTACGCTTGTTCCAAAGTCGGGTCACGGGGGCAGCATCTTGAGCAGGGAAGCCCAGACATCTCTCTCCACAGCCACCTCTTCCAGCTCTTCTGGGAAGATTCCAAGGTGTTCCCAGGCCAACCAAGAGACATAGTCTCTCCAGCGTGTCCTGGATCTTCCCCCGGGTCTCCTCACAGTCGGACATGCCCGAAGCACCTCCCTAGGGAGGCGTCCAGGTAGCATTCTTACCAGATGCCTGAACCATCTCAACTGGCTCCTCTCGATGTGGAGGAGCAGTTCTACTCCGAGTCTCTCCTGATAACTGAACTTCTCAGCCTGTCTCTAAGGGAGAGTCCAGCTACCCTGCAGAGGAAACTCATTTCAACCTCCTGTATCCACAATCTCATTCTTTCGGTCACTACCCAGAGCTTGTGACCATAAGTGAGGGTAGGAACGTAGAACGACTGGTAAACAGAGTTTTGCCTTACAGCTGAGCTCTCTCTTCACCACAACGGACCGGTACAGAGTCCACAATACTGCAGACGATGCACCAATCCGTCTGTCAAGCTCACATTCCATTCTTCTTTCACTCGTGAACAAAACCCCGAGATACTTGAACTCCTCCACTTGAGGCAGAACCCCACCCTCGACCTGAAGAGAGCAGTCCACTCTTTTCCGGTTGAGGACCATGGCCTCAGATTTGGAGGTGCTGATTCTCATCCCAGTTGCTTTACACTCGGCTGTGAACTGCTCCAGTGAGAGCTGAAGATCATGACATGATAACTCCAACAGGACCACATCATCTGCAAAGAGCAGAGATGGAATCCTGAGGCCACCAAACCGGAAACCCTCCGCCAGCTGGCTGCACTAAGAAGTTCTGTCCATAAAAGTTATGAACATAATTGGTGACAACGGGCAGCCCTGGCGGAGTCCAACTCCCACCCTGAAGGGGTCCGACTTACTGCCGGCAATGCAAACCAAGCTCTAGCACCGCTTGTCGCTTGTATAGGGACTGAACAGCCCGTAGCAACAGATTATATAGCCTTAATATATACAGTATATATGTAGAATGTAGAATAATATATATATATACAGTATACTAAAAAAAAAAATATATATATATATATATATATATATACTGTATATATATACAGGTAGTCCTCGACTTACGACGGCCTCGACACGACGTTTCGCGGTTACGTCACGCATCTCCCATAAGAAAATTAAAAAAAAATTATTTTGAAAAAAATTATTTTGAAAGCCGAGTTCCTTCCGGTTTTGACAGCAGTAGCTTGATGGCAGAGGGTCGGACCTGCAGACCTTGGACCGGCAGACTGACGAGGAGGGACAAGCTAACATGCTAATAGACCTTACTGTAAAGCTGTGGACCGTGCGAAGCAATGGAAAACTACAGGCAGCTGCAGAGCTTGGAGGAACAACGAGCTAACATGCTAACAGGCGGAGGAAGGCTTCACCAGCTCCCAGTAGGTTATTAACTCTTTTTCCCTTCATTATGGCTCCAAATGTATGTGTTTTTTGATAATTATGTAGGGTACTGTGTTAGGATAGGCTAAGTGCTTGGTAAAATACAGAATTGTACGTATAAGGTGCAGTTTGGACGTATTTTCCGACTTACGACGAAATTCGACTTGCGACGTCACGTAGGAACGGAACTCGTTCATAAGTCGGGGACTACCTGTATATATATATATATATATATATATAAAAATATATATATATATTTATATATACTAAAATAAATATAACACCCATACTTTGCAGTTTTTCAACTATCGTGGGGGTGTCTGGAACGTAACCCCACGATATAGTGAGGGACGAGTGTACAGTCGTCCCTCACAGTTCACTTCTTGTGGCGTCACAGTATTGTGGGTTTTTAAACCAGGTTTTTTATATTGTGTGTACTGTACAGTCAGCTCATCGTCATCATCTTCCTTGTCTTTGACAAAGTGTTTAAGAGCATGTGAAGTGTTTATAAGAGAGTGGGAATGTCATGATTCATGTCTGTCTGTTGACCACGCCCACCTGCCCTGATCAGCATAATTCTCCTTACCTGGTGGCTGCTGCATTTAAGCGCTCCCCTGTTCTTTATCCGGCACCTGATTAATGATACCCTTGCACAAGTAAATGATGATCTCATGCTCTTGACTCATTTCCCCATCCTGACCAAGTTTCTGTGCCCTGGATTTTCCTGTTTCACCTTGCCCCTGTCGCACATCTGCCAAGCGTCCAACAGGGGCAAGACTTCCTCCAGTCTTTTCAAAATAAAGCTTCTATAATTGTGTAAGCTCCGCCCTTTAAGCCACGCCTATTGGATTTATCCCTGCGCTTCGCGCCAACACTGAAGACTTGTAGTCCACGCCCACCTGCTGTGGGCCACACCTCGGCCACTATATAAGCGGCCATTGACCGAGAGACTGCTCCCCAAAAAATTTTCACGTCTAACACTAATGAAGATTTTTTCCATGAGACATGTCTTTCAAACGACCTTCAAGAAATGCACAGGATGTGAATTTTGGCTTCATCCTGGCGGCGTACAAGGACCCACTCTTTGAAAAAAAAATTGGGAGCAGTCTCTCGGTCATTGGCCGCTTAAATAGTGACCGAGGTGTGGCCCACAGCAGGTGGGCGTGGACCACAAGTCTTCAGTGTTGGTGCGAAGCGCAGGGATAAATCCAATAGGCGTGGCTTGAAGGGCGGAGCTTACACTCATAGAATCTAGGGTTACAATACGTAACCAACGTTATTGAACCCATTCTGTGTCTGGTAGAATTTTCAGGTTACCCACTAAATTTGTTACAGGGAAAGGTTTGTAGGAGTGTGGGAAGGGTTTT